>CAUYRT010027404.1:0-53490 GCA_963574885.1 Lepilemur ruficaudatus | reverse complement strand
TTTTCATAGATAACATCACCTTTCTGAAACCTAGGGGTAGTTTCTGAGCTATCTTCCACGTCCCGCATTCCAGTGCAGGGGCTGACCCACTCATTCCAGTGGCCATACCGAGGGACTGACTCAGCTGGTCTTGTGACCCCCCACCCGAGACATGGTCAGCAAAGAAGACAATTTCTACACCCCTATGATTCCACACTGAGCCCAGACAATTAGTAGACCCAATTGCCTAAGCCAAAGTGTCTCGAAAAACCCTGTCTCCCAAATTCTCAGGGAGGTGGATTTGAGAAATTTCTCCCATCTCCCCAATTAGCGCTGTTTGGAATAAACTGGTTCTCTGCCATAACCTTGCTGACTCAGCGTATTGGCCTCCTCTTGGGCAGCAGGCAAATGACCCTGGTTGGGGGGCAACAGTTGGAGCACCCTGTTCACATCATAGCCTGGGGTGCAGGAAGGGTGGCATCCAGACACCAGCAGGGAGCTGAGCCCCTGTGCAATTTAGATGCCATTCTTCCCATTCCTTTCACCTTGTCACCCCCGATCTATCTCAGAACCTTTAGCTGTCATAATTTGCATGCCTACTAGGATCTGCCAGGCCCTTTGTGAGGTCCTTCACGTTGGTTCTCTTACCCATTCCTGACAGCAAGCTTTGGAAGGCAAGCTCCCACCGCGACAGCCTCTCTGGGACAGCCGGGATTTTCGCCTGTTTTGTTTACTGCTTGTGGTAGACGCTGTGCTGCCGGGCGCCCCCTTCAAGGAACTCGTCCAGCTGCGGTGAGGCGCAGCAGAGGCAGGCGCAGAGGCAGGCGCCTCTCCCCAAGCATGGCTCCTGTTGTGACATCTACACATCAGCCAAGACCCAGCTTAAAAGTTGCCTCCGAGACTCCCTGGGGACACCATGGAGGATCACGTCTCAACCATCAGAGTATGGAAGTGCCTGGGCAAGGTTGGCCGCACACAGTGGGGCAGGCAACAAATGTTTGCAGGATGAATGAATAAAAGGAAAAATGATAGGAAAGAATGAACCACCAGGCCCCATTCCCGGGCTGGGACTAAATATTTATCTTGCCCATTGGACAATCCAAAGATAAGCTTGGTTTTCCAACCTCTATTTATGCCAACTTTCCTTCAATGACTGACACGATCAACCCGGTTTTGTTACAGTTTGAACAGCTGTTTCCACATGTGAGGTCTGGGTGCGCTAGGTGCTTGATCCTCTGCTTCCGCTGTCCCTAGGGAATCTGCTTCCCAGTCCTTGAGCCCCAGGTGGCTTTCGCCTCCATTCTGCAGGCCTGGTCTGTCTACAACCTCCACAAGGCCGGGGGTCCAGTGGAGGCCCCACTCTAGCGTAGGCTGTGGCCACATTGGGAGCTGCCTGGAGCGTGACGGGACCGACTTGCCCGGTTCTACCGCCTGGGAGATGCCTTTCTTAAGCGAGTAGGGTTGGGTGTGACAAACTGGATCTAGGTGAAGCTTCAGAGATGTCGTGGGGGAGAGGCTCTGGGCTCAGTGTGGCATTTGTCACTCAGCCTCTAGGAGTGACACTGGGGCCATACAGAGGATGGAAGTTGCGCATGAAAACGGAAGAGTGATTTCACCAAAACTCTGCCATGTGGGGGATAGGCAGCTCTGGTCTGGTGACACTTCAGTGGAGCGTAAGGGGCCAGTGAGCAACTCTGGACCCTGATGCCCAGTCTGTGAGGCGATGCCCAGAGGAGGCCGCAGTGGTGGTGTCGGATGAGGGGTACTCAGACAACCAGGTGGTCCTGCCCAGGGGACACCATATGGCAGTTGAAAGGACTAGTGTAAGAGCACATTCCAGTTACCCTCTGGAGGCCGCCATCAACATGTAGAGGGAGATGGGACTTTGTAGAGGCATAAGGGTAAAACCTTAGTCGTGGCAGTGAGTGACCGACCTTTCATTGAGCGTGGCGCTACTGTGGCCAGAATGACACAGTGGCAAAGAAGCAGATTCCCAAGACACTACTGCTTGGAATTTGGTGATGCGTCCGGGAGCGGGGCTGCAGCTGGCCTATGCTCTGGATGAGCACAAGCCCAAACACAGTTACGGGCCAAGTGTGTCATCCAAGCCTTTGCAGGCCTGGTGCCGATGCCGCTCTTCCAGAAAGGGTGTTATCTGGGCAGTGGAGCAGGCCCCGGACGCCAGCATTTCTTTTCAAGTCAGTTAAGGAGTTTGGATTTTCCTCCACATTTACACTGGCTGTTTCCCCAGAGTCCACATTGGCACGATTGTTTTCTCTTTTCCTCTTTTTTGGACAGATATCAGTTTTGGATTGAGGCCTAGCATTCCCATTGCCTCAAAGCAGAGATGAGCAAACCATGGTGGGCTCATAAAGCCAGGGGAGAAGACAACGGGCCGTCTCTTTGGAACTCAGCACGGGGAGGATTGAACGGACGCGTGAGCAGAGGCAGCTGCGCCGTGATGGGCCTGCCCTGGGGCAGGACGGACACGTGCTGTTTGGTTGAGAGCCCCCGCCACTGGGACACAAACACCTGGAGATACATGTCAGGCTCAATTGTTCTCCTCCCTGTCCAGGAAAGGCCAGGAAGGAAAAGGCCTCAGCTTAAAGAGAAGGCATTGTCCTTGGTGGGTAAGTGGAGTCAGGCAGGCGGGTGTGGCAGGGGGCCAGGGAGCAGCTCAGGATTCTCATGGCTGTGGCCGCTGGTGGCTGCCTTGCCAAGAATAGTTCATTCAACCCTGGTCTTTTCTGTCCGCCTCTGTAACTACCGCATCCCTGTTAAATTGCTGATAAGCTACTGTATTTCAGACGCTCCAAAGTCTGGTTTGGAGCTAAAGACATTGCTTGACCCAACCCAGAGTCCCTTCTTTCTCCCTGCCTACCCCCATCTCCCCTCTCCCCATTCCTCCCTCTGTCCAGCTGTTTAGGGCCACCAGAGGTGAAGAGAACAAACCTAGGGTGTCAGTTTCCGTCAAAAGTCACTGCATGGCTGTTTGCGCCAGAGAATTTCTCATCTTCCAGGGACAGGAGGAAGAGCTGCTTTCAGGACACCCACTTCCCCTCCTTATGTCGCAACACTCCGCATTTGCACAAGCATTACTGGCTGTAGAGGGTTTCACGTGCACGTTCTTACTCAGGGCTTATCACACACAACATTGTAGGGTCGTCACAGTCATGACCCTCATCCTTTGTCAAAGATGAGGCCACTGAGGCTCAGGGTGATCACTGTCATGCCAGGAGGTGCTAAGTGTGGGTCACAGACCCCAGTTCAGGGGAAGTGGCGGTATAGGAGCACCTGGATTAACCTGGGTTTGAATCCAGCTCAGAAACATTCCACCTGTGTGACCCTTTGGGCAAGTGACTTAACCTGAGTCTCTGCTTCGTCATCTATAAAAAGGGTCGAAAGTGAAACATGTATGGCATGGGGGCTGGAAAGAGTAGAGTCCGTTAATGTCCAGGTGCCCTCTCCAGGTTTTCCTCCAGTTCCAAGTTCAAGACTGTCCTTCAAGCCACACAGTAGATAAGCATTTGATGAATGAGTAATAAACTCAGCTCTCTCTGTTTCCCATCTCTTTCGGTGAGAGAATGTTTATTAGCGGCTCCAAGCCGCAGGGAGCTCTGCAAACAAGGAGTGACAGCAGTAACTTTCTCCAGCTGGCACAACAATTAAAGGCCACAGACCCTGGGGCTGGCTCCCTATAGATGCCAGTCCTTGGGACGAAGGCCAGGCACCACTTGTTGTTGTCTCTACAGGGAGGGAGGTTGACTGGCCTTCACTCTAGTTGGCTGGCTTTGCTCCTCTGCCCAGTATACTGAAAGAAGCAAAATGGCCTTGGAAAGGCCCACCCTGTAGCTACCATGATTTCCAGCAGACCAAATGAGAGTGCTTTCCCGGAGTGCTACTAAGTCCTCGTGCTGGGGAGAGATCGCTGGGAGCTCGTCAGGCGCTGCTGGAACACCGTACAACCGGCTTTCTGAACACTTAAAGGTGAAAGGTGCTTTAGCAGACATCGGATCCAGAGCCCCCCTCCGCTTCAACCGGAGCAGTCCAACCTTATCTGCTTTCCGCTATGGATCCTTCAGGTAAAATGTGCTTGGAAGAAAGGGTCTGGTCCCAATGTCGTCTCAAAATAAAAGCTGAAGACCACTGACCTGATGCAACCTCCTCATTATTCGCACAGGGAACGGAGGCACTGAGGAGGCAAGCGACCTGCCAAAGTCATACAGTTCTGCAAGGTGCAGAGCAAACACTGGGTATGGGGACTGCTAGTCTGTTTCCTTCCAAGGCATCAGCTAAGATGACTGCTCTAACTGGGGGCTACAGCAGCCTGAAGACGACCATAGGCACCTCCTGCTCCATCCTGGGAGGCTCCCTCTTGATCCACAACATGGGAGTCCCCCTCTCCTGCCTCATCTGTAATCCCAGTGGGCATAGAGGATGCTGCTGAACTCAAGGGTAGCACTGAAAGAAACCCATCGAATCAGCAGAGAAGCCCCACGCTCTCACTCCCAAGCACCTTGGAGGCACATTTCTCCTTCCTGGGCGCACTCAGCTATGACGGGGCTCCTCTCTCTGGCATGCCTTCTCCCTTTCCAAAGTGCTTCTAAATTTTTCTCCTCCTCCTGCCTAACCTCTTTCTTCTTTCTCCTGCACTTACTTTGGTCTTCTTGGAACCTAGTATCCATTTATGAGTTCCTCTAAAGTTCACTACCAAGAGAATTTCTAGCAAAAGTGGATTGTATGAAAAAGAGAAAGTTAAAATGATGGCAAATGAAACCTGTTTATAATAAAATGGTCCAAAATAGATTCATAAGTACCTATGCAAACTATATGAAAATGTTTTACAACCATATCATAATACTTAACAACGTGAAAACACTTTTATTGCAACTGATCCAATCTTCAAAGGCCTTCAGAACATGGTTCCAGCCTTCTTATCTCCCACTATGCTCCTCATGCACTTTTTTTTTTTTAAGGCTGGTCAAGTGGAGCAGTTGGAGTGGAGAAGGAACAAAGGAATCTGTAACTGGTTGTCATCAATTAGTTCTCATGCACTTTTACCTCAGCACAAACAGGCCTGCACCACCCTGGAATGCACCACCTGAATCCTGCTTCTGCTCCCTGGTTATCTGTCTCAACTGCTCTCCACACCTGGGACAACATAATCCTGCACTCATGTTGAGGTGCTCTTCACTCCCCTTTTCCACTTCGTTTTCCCTAAGTACTTCATCAACAGCCTATCCTGTGTCCTCAGTCAGCACTCCATCAGAGACGATTACGCCTAGGGAGCTTTTGGTTAATCACTACCACTCCTCCTGACACATGTGCATATGCAGATCATCTTTCCCTAATTAGACTGGAAATGACTCATTCCCCCGAGCAGTGGTTTCCATAAATGACCAATCTTCAGACCAATGCAAACTGGCTACAAAAGAACCCCCTCTGAGGAACTTATTAAAGTGCAGATTCTTGGACTGCATGGGAGAGGATGAGCTCATAAATCTGGGTATAAGTAGGCACAGAATATAGGTGTAATATGAGTGGGACTCTGCAATCAGCAAATTGAACAAGCTGTTAGTTTATTCTGATGATAGTGATGAATAGCCAGGTTGGGAACCGCTGCCCACAGAGAACCTGGCACAAGGCTCTGTACATAGTAGGTGCTCACTCACATGTCATTTAGCTATTGCCTCTTGACTGGTAAACCTGAGCATAACATTGTTTTGTATTATAGCTGTGTTGTTTCCCTAAGCAAGGGAAGAATACTTTTGGGTACCTAATAGATGCCAAGCTCTGTGCCTATTTACATACATGATCTATTCTTATTCATAACCTTTGGAAATACAGTATTTTCATTGGGCATGAGAAATCTGAGGGTCTGAGGAACTTGTTTTAATTCACAGCTGTTACAACAGCAGTGCTAGAATCTGACTTCTGACATAATGGGCTCAAAGTCCATGACCTTTCTATTAATACTTACCAGAGGGCATGAACTGGTAGCTTGTACCTGGCTTGCACATAAATTTTTATTTGGGCAGTGTAATGTTTAAAGTTTTTTAAAATGACCATTTCTAAATTGGATATTTTGTATTAATATCTGGATTTCTGGCTTCTCTTTAGGGGGAAAGAAGATTTGGTTAACATCGGGCCTACATTCCTGCATGGCAACAATCAGATGGGGCCTTCAGATGGGCACGTGCCTAGAATCCACTATAGTCCCCATCACTCCCCATTCTCATCTGTGGTTGGACAAACTCTCTCACATTCTATTCCCAACCTGGCCACTACAGGCCTGAGTTTGTGACTGCTGCATTCTTATATCTACTACCTTGCTTCCCCCTGGTCAGGAAGCCTTAAAGTCCTCTTTGTTGTCTCTGATCATAGAGGTGTGTGCATTTCTGACTTTTTGTGCTTTCAATACTAAGAAAAACTGAGGTCCCTGCTCCCAAAGTTACAGATTCTGGCTTATCCCAGTAAAATTCTACATTCAACCTTCAAAATATATGTGGTAAATCATTTACTTGCTCCAATTCGATGGGATCTGCAGGTAAGAAAGACTCCACAGGGAGCAATGCCACCAAGTGGTGGAGAGACTCCGTGTGGAATCGTCATCAGCCAGAGAGGCAGCAGACCTCTTATCTTAGAAGGCCAGTCAGGAACTAGAAACAAACTGCTTGCCCATCTCCATAAGCTGGCCCTTCCAAGATTGCCTTTTAAAAAGATATTAATAAAAACACACACTGGCACTTTAGGAGCTGTGCTTCATTTTTTGACTTTTTGGATCCATTTTCTGTTTGTTCCTTCCCTTAAACAAGCTGCCACCGCCACTTCCACTGATGCAACGTGTTTCATTTTATACATTTTTAATGTGAATTCCTGTTTCTGGAGAATGTGAACAGAGAGCTATTGAATTCTGTTAGTGTCAGTATAGCAAGGGGGTAAAAAAAAAACCTCTTTGTAAAACACAATTGAATATCAAATTGAATATCATGGGGATAGGATGTCATACTCACTGAGCACTTACCAAGAAGCTGTGCCAGGCATTTATGTACTTCATTGACTTCTTACAAGCCCGAGTGCTAGGTATTCTAATTTTATAAGTAAAGACACAGGGGCTGTGGATGAAGGACCTATAGCTGTAAAATCTCCATCTCTTCTCAACATTGCCAACTGCCTCCTTGCAGACCTCCCAGAGAGACAAGCAAGAACATCTCTGGTTCACAGTGTACCCTAGAAACATAGGGTCATTTTAAGGCATTATATAAACAATAGTTTTCCTTCTCTTCACCTTATCTCCTAATCTGCCATGAAAATTATTGTAGGACCTCCCCCACCAATTCTGAGTTCACTGCCTGCTCGCTACCCTTCTCCTTCCCACCCACCCTGTGAATAATTTTCTAGGAGGGATGTGAGTCACTGCAGGTGTCTTGTTCTACCCTCAACACAATTTCCGTTCCCTCAGAGACGAAGCCCCCCCTCTGTAAGTCAGATGGCCTTTATTCGAGTAGGGGAATTAACACAAGATCACAGAGAGAAAGGCTGAAGAATTTGACTTTTTGTGTTTACTTGTATGAGGAAAAACAGCACAAAGAGGCATCCACAGTATTTAATTTGTTTGGATAATAGTTACAGATAAACAGGTACACTCCATATACAATTACCAATACTTTTTGTACAGTTCGTATTTCAGTACATCAACACTATTTATTTACACTCTATGTACATTAACATCTTTCTAACGTCAGTGCATTGTCGACAAGTTTTATACAGTAATTTACAAGGTGAATGTAGTTAATAGTTAATTTAATAAATTTTCTGCTAGTTTATGAATTAAAAAAATTAATTACAACCAATATAACAAACACAGATCAAACAACATTAGTAGATTGTGCTACCTGCTTAAATAAAACATCTGTAAGGAAATTATTTAAAATCTTCCATTTTTTAATGAGACATGTCTAGGTAGGAGTGGACAGATTTTATATACTGAAAATCTTGAAACTATTATATGAAGTATGCCTTTTGTCTGACTTTATTACATTATACAATTTAGGCCACTCCTTCCTATTTGCAATTATATTCTTCTTCTGAAAAGAATTTAGCCATCTTAGACACCTTTCCAAATGCTCTGAGAAAAACTAGATAGTTACTGGCCTCAGATATCAGAACATAAACGCTTAATTACATTGGTAATTACCACCTATGATGAAGAAAGGGTAATGAAATCTGACAATTAATGACAGTCAACTAGTAGCGCCTAAATGAATAAACAAAGACCAAAAATAAGATGAAACATTTCTTTCAAACATATGTTAAAAAACACAGGGAAAAAAATGCTACCTGAAATAAATAACATTTATACTTTTGTTCCAGTCTTGAATAATTGGAGGAAAAAATGAGGCAAAGAAACATAACTTTTTATGACTACTACAAAATTTTAAAAAAGGACAAATATCAAAATAAAAAAATTAATGGACATGCAAACAAAACTTTACTTCCTAAAACCACCAATTTCATTAAAAATACTTACAAACTATTAAAGTTTGGGATGTGTTTTGTTTTCAAATTTAAGATGATGAGGGAAAATACCCCACTCAAGTTATTTTATAGCCCTTAGAGCCATCAAATACAAACAAGTAAGTTTATTTCTCTCTTTTTTAAAGTGCAAAAAAAAAAAACCACAGGAAAAAAACAACCACTAATGGTGAAACACTATCGAGCTTTGATGCTGATTACCTTCCCAGAAGCTCTTTGTGCAACATGTGCATATGAAGATGGTGCAATTACTGGCAACTACCATGCCACATTCAGCAGTATGGGGGTATACATTTTAGAGGATACTTACAGTATCCTAAAAGTAAGGTGCCTCTATCAGGAGGGCCATGTTAGCTGGATTTCCCAGGATGCTTCTTTTTTCTACTGGGTATGCCAACCAAGGCCCTGGGTAGAAGGCACATAGCTCTTGAGAGACTCTCCATTTCAGACTGACCACTATACATCTCTGCCACCAATGACTGGTTGTGTCTCCAACACAAACACAACAAAAACAAAAAGCAAGAAAGACATATAAAGAGTGGGGAAATGGTTTAAAAAATAAATTAAAAAATCTGCGTCCATGCTGTAAGAATCATTTGCACATCTTCATGATCTTGCTTTCTCCATCTTGTCAATACAATGGAATAAAACTTCAGGAAAAAGGAGGTAGCATATCATGTCGTCCCTGGACAACACTACAATTTTTTTGTTTTTTACTTTGACTCCAAGGAAATCCTTAGTATTTTGTTATGATTACTGGTAAACTCCATACTCACTACATGTTTGTTCATAGCTGGACAAGCACAGTTTAATTCTTATTTGGTCCCAGGTGGCTGGTGCCAAACCCTTTTGTTTACAGGACAATGGTGGGATCTGCCTGAAAGTTCTCTACTGGAGAGCTCGTATGAGACTTCCAAACAAAATTATTACTACTCTTAAAGTTAACTGCTATTTTAATTAGGATTTTTATTTTGTGCTTCAGGGTCACAGGATAAAATAACTACATTTAGCTTGCCTTTCACTGATGCTTTTGCCAAATGTCAGCTACAAGGAGTCATCTCCCTCACCACCAGGCTGTCTAGCAGCAAGAGTGGTAGCTTTACTGTAACACACAGTACTTTTTGTAATCAGACTCAAAGTCTTCATCCATGCTGCTTGTGTCTGCCATCTTTTTGCCATCGATCTTTGGCAGAAATTGTGCATAGTCTATCCCCTGCTGCTCATAGAAAAGAATGTAGGCAGAGTCGGTGTCAATTTCATCAGGGTGAAGTTCCTGAAGGGGCAAGAAAAGGCTTTAACAAAAAACATCATTTTGCTAGCTCTTAATCCTTGTCAGGGAAGGGACGACCGATGCTCTCTAATTACTAAACCGAATTGCTTCTCATAAGCTTACTATTTCGATTGTCTCACACCTGCCCCTAAAAGAGACCCATTATTTCCAATTTGTTTATTTTTTTTGAGACAGTCTCACTATGTTGCTGTTGGGTAGAGTACAGTGGTGTCAGCCTAGCTTACGGCACCCGCAAACTCCTGGGCTCAAGTGATCCTCCTGCCTCAGCCTCCTGAGTAGCTGAGACTCTGGACTACAGGCACATGCCACAATGCCTGGCTAATTTTTCTATCTTTAGCAGAGATGGGCTCTTGCTCTCACTCAAGCTGCCCTCGAACTCCTGAGCTCAGGCAATCCTCCCGCCTCAGCCTCTCAAGAGTACTAGAATACAGCCACCGCGTCTGGCCTCAACATTTGTTTTGGGCCGGGCTTGGTGGCTCACACCTGTAATCCTAACACTCTGGGAGGCTGAGGCAGGCGGATCATTTGAGCTCAGGAGTTTGAGACTAGCCTGAGCAAGAGCGAGACGCTGCCTCTACTAAAAATAGAAAGAAATTAGCTGGACAATTAAAAATATATAGAAAAAATTAGCTGGGCATGATGGCATGGGCCTGTAGTCCCAGCTACCTGGGAGGTTGAGCAGGAGGATCACTTGAGCCCAGGAGTTTGAGGTTGCTGTGAGCTAGGCTGACACCATGGCAATCTAGCCCAAGAAACAGAGTGAAACTCTGTCTTAAAGAAAACAAAAACAAAACAAAACAAAAATATTTCTTTTGAGGAAAATATTTAACCAAAATCAAAAGAATGATCTAAAATGCCACTGAATTCTAATCATCCAAAAGATAAGAACTTTTTCTCATTAACTAATATCTTTTTTTCTTCCCTATTGATGTTTTCATTCCCCATTCCGTATTTCACTTCTGTTCCCTTAATACTAACAGCATCTATATACTCATCCTAATGGAAACATTTATTTCCTATTCAGGAGATAGTCCATTACTTCAGCAAATGTTCCCCAGATCTGTTGGCATTCTGTTTCTCACTTTTATTCAAAGATTGAGCATGTTTACCTTACAGCTGCTGTCATTGTAACAGTACCACTTGCAGTTTGGGTTTTTGGCATAAGTGACGTAATGGCCCCCACCTAGAATTCCTGAATGGCACTGTACAAGAGAAGAGAGTAGAGGTATGTTAGTAGTTAACCGTATTGTGGCCAGGGCATAGCACCAGGATCTGAGCCGCAGAACACTGATTATGCAGTGGTTAAGAAAAAATGTTTTGGAATTCTCTGATTTTTCCTAAAAACAAATAAACAAAAAGCAAAATTCAAAATCATAAGCTCCAAATCTTGTGTGGATTGACAACCATCTTATAGTTTTAAATACTTTTTTAGAAAGCAAAACTTCCTTAGCAACACACAATTATGAATGACTTGAACCTGTGACTTCATTTATAATAATTACATGACTATCTTCCCCCCAAATCACACTGTGAGTTCCTTGTAATCTATCCAGAAGGCCAAGGTTTCTGTTAACTTTGTCTATCACCAAGCTCAACACCTAGCAAATAAGCAGGACCTGAAAGAACTGCTTGTTGATTAATAAACAAGTGAAAAAAACCATTGAAAAGTGCAGACCACTCTTTGAAAAACACACAATAGTCTACGGCCATACCACCATAAACGTGCTCAATCTCATCTGAAACCATATAATAAACTACTTACCGATATTGCATATAGATTATAAATAGGCTTAATACGAGTATCTTCTCTTTGGTCATCAGTGCTGTCTTCTTCACTGTGGTTTCCAAGCTGACCATTGCTATAGCCATTGCCACATGCCTCATGCTCATAGAGGAATCCATTGGCCAAAGCTACCTCGTGGTCCTGAGGGGTGACCAGCTCGGGTTGGCTGTCCCCCAGCAAATGCCCTCGGCTCCAGGTGTCAGCCAGCTCATAGACCTGCCCAGCCCCATTCTCTTTGCTGGCATCCAAGTTCTCCTTACTATTTGACAGTTTATTTTTGCTGCCAATCTGGGGAAGCCGGAGCCTCCCTTTGCTCCTCCCCAAAGTCCGTGGGCTGCTGTTCGGGCTGCTGTTTTTGCTGGAGGGACAGCTGGTTCCACTTTTCCTTGTTGAAGAAGGTGAACCTGTGAAAGAGAGAGAAGGAAAGTTGCATAAATCCAAATGCTACATTTTAAGCCAGCCACCAAAAGCCAACTTTGAAGCCAGCCTCACAAAGGTACTCATAAAGGTAAGGATGGGGAGTTTTGACTTGCTACTCTTTAGTTCCTATTATGTAGCCAATGAGTTACATTTTTGTCTTCTTCAATAGTGAGTCTCTATAGGCAACAACGTCCTGAAAATGTAAAGTATATTGTTAAGGGCTTAGAAAATGGCAGAAAGGTGATTTATACCAGATTCAGTTCAATTAGTAATTATTAGACGAAGAAATTTTACAAATACATATGCTTCTTCTTTGTCAAATTAGACAAAACAAATATGGCCACCATTTATTAAGTATTTACTATGGCTAGGCATGGTACTGGGAACTCTCTAGTATCTCGACCTCTCACAAAAGCCCTGCAAGGCAATGGGTCCTAAACGTTTTGGACACAGACCACCCACCGCACCCCCTTTTATACCTTTAAAAATTTAGGACCGCTAGAACTTCTATGTGAATTATATATATCAATATTTCTCACATTAGAAATTAAAACTGAGGAATTTAAAGTGATGACATTCCATGTCATGTTGTCTTTGACTCCACTGTACTTGTACTTGTGTGGGAGAATAAAACTGAAAAGGTACATATTGTCTTAGTATTTTTATGAAAATAGTTTTGATCCTCCAGACCTCTTGAAAGGGTCTCAAGGACTCCCAAGGGCTCCCAGACTAGACTTTGAGAGCCTCCGCTGTAAGGGAACAAAGATGACAACTACCATTCCTGTTCACCATATAGACCAGGTATTATATAAAGTTTAATTCTTAATATATCAAATCCTCATACTCCGTAAACTTGGTATCTCCATTTTAAAGATGAGAAAATAGATTTAGAGAGGCTGCATCTCTTGTTAAAAGTCACATAGCTCAAATACAGATAGGTCTGATTCCAGATAGGTACTTCCCACCCTCCCACGCTGATGCTCCAGAACAGAAGACAGATGGAAATATGTAGCCTACAGGGGTCCCAGGAAAGCCCCTGCACCGGGCTTTCCCAGCCTCCTTACCTTTTGGGCTACTGATGATGTTTGCACTGAGTGAGGACGGGCTCTTGCTCAGGAGCACATCCTCTTCCCCAGCTGAGCTCTGAGAATCCACTTTCTTCACCTCTCCTGCCAGAACCCTTGGCTCAGAGAGGTCATCCCCCTGGGGTGTGAGTGGTTTACGCTGGCAGAGAGCCGGGTCTCTTGGTACCAAAAAAGCACTAGGGTCAAAACTTTCCCGAGGAAATTTAACAATTTTCTGTGACTTTATCCATCGACCGTTTACAAATTGGAATCGTTTAAGGTGAATAATCTGGACAAGAGAAGGTAGAAAACATCTGCACTAAGGGTTCTGAAGATACAAAATTTACATTAAGAAATGTTCAATGTTCCAGAATATGTAACACTTACTCTTCATATTCTTTAAAGACCTAAAAAGTACATTTTTGTTTTGAAGACAGGGTTTGACTCTGTTGTCTGGATTAGTGTGCAGTGGCATAATTGTAGCTCGCTGCAACCTCAAAATCCTGGGTTCTAGGGATCCTCCTGCCTCAGCCTCCCAGGTAGCTGGGATTACAGGTGTGCACCACCATGTCCAGCCAATAAAAATACAGCTTTTATAAAGTCCTCTAGTTCATAATGTTTTATGTCATGGTTATATCAGTATACTATTGTCAAAATTCATCAAATTGGACATTTAAAATCCATGCATTTAATTGTATATTAATTATACCCAAATTAAAAAAAGGTTTCCCTCTCCTCCCCACCTACCTTGTCCCCAAGCCTACCCCTTCCCTCTTTTCCCTTCCCCCGGTTCCCACCCATGGAACTAGCTAATAAACGATATTAATTTCTTGTGCATCATTCTCTGGGAGGCTGTTCTGTTCTAAGGAAAGAAACCTACATTCAGTTTTCACAGAGTAGTAGGATAAAGACACAAATAAGAAAATACATACAATGTCTGGGTAAAATACACTAGTACCTTACAGTTACACTGATCTTAAATGAACAGGAAGATCTGTCACTACAAACTCTCCTGACAAGCAATAGGAGAGCCTCTGAATCCATGAAGGGAGAAGGCAGAAGTAAATCAAATCTACAAAAGAACATGTAAGCCCCAGTGCACTGGAGTGCTTGTGCAGACACACTTAACTCACCAGTGCGCATGGCCATGTGACAGAGTGCAGTGGGCATTGGAAGCTCCCGGCCCAGCTGTCCTTCTGTAGTTACTAAGGCCTAGCCTAAAACTTCCTCTCTCCATAGAGCCATGAGTGCTTCACCCTCTCCTGAAGTTCTGATTCATCAGGCTGAATTGCAGTTACTGATCTACATGACTTCCTGCTCCTTCTAGGCTACAAGCTCTTTAGGAACAGGAACTACCAAATATTGATAGAACAATTCATCTCTGCACCCAACATAAAAGCCTTGTATAGAAAAAGTGTTTTAAAACACTGCTGCAGGAAGGGTCTTATTCTCAAAAGTAACGAAAACTCCTGTTTGTTCATGGCTTCTTTCCTTTACACTAGACTCCTGCCCTCTCAGAGGCAGGGCCGTGACATACCAGGATGGGCGGAAGCCTCCAGAGATCCAGTTTCTTGGTTGCCAAGCAGTGGGTCTTACACTTGGAGCAGTAGTACATCTCATTTTCCCCCAGCTCCTCTTCACTGGTGAAAGCACGGAGACAGCTATCCAGGTTGATGGGCTCAGCTTGTGCTCGCCGACTCTGTTCCACACTCTCATGCTCATCTACAACCTGTAGGTAGAGGGGACAGGTGGGAGGGGATTTAAAGTGGTTATCTAGCTATGTACCATCCTCACGGTCACTCACCATTATCTTATTCTACATGAGGAAAAAGAAAACACAACCCAAACTAGAGTCTTTGAATAAATACAGCATCTACACATTTATTCACAAATATCACATCAGTAACATTCTGGATAAAATTTCTATATACATGACTGTAGCTATTCCCGAAAAATTTCTGAATGCTTTAAAATGACAAAAACAAAACAAACAAGGAATCACCTGTTGATTTCACAATTTTGCAATCCTAAAATGATTTACATGTGAGCTGGCTCTCAAGCCAGGGATGCTGCGAGTATGCTATTTATTTTTAACTAGAAAGAGCATTATTAGTATGTTGCAGACTTTACAGAGGCTAAGGGAAATAGTATCACTGAAACACAGATGCAGAGCTGGATTAAGTAAGAAAGGGCATAGAAAAGGTCATCATGAGAAGACAACACACCAGAGCATTCAACTCTACAGGATACAACTCATTTGCATATCAATACCACATCACAGTTATCCGGATACCATGTATATTATTATCTGTCTCCTGCCTCATGGGCCATTTTTATCTGAGATGGCAACAAAACAAAGAGCAAGCTCCAAAGAGCATGTTGCTTTTGTTGAGAAATACCCACCCAAACCTTTGGGGTCCTGTTAACCAGCATGCTAGGCTCTGGAGCAAGGAGGAGGTAAATATAAGAAAGGAGAGAGAGCAAAGGAGGGGTAAGGGTACAGAGATGTGTGCTGCGGGTGGTGTGGGATGGGGAGGAGGGAGAGAAGGAAGGACTAGAATGCAACAGAAAAGGAAGAATTTTTCCCATTCCAGGCTGCCACCTGACAAGCAATCAAGAACCACAGAGCCGGGGCCCTTCTGTTTGTCTCTATTATATGGTGGGAAGGTGGGTGAGGCACAGAATGAGGACTATATGTTGGCATGAGACTTCACACAATAGATATTCATGTCCCAGGGAAGAGCCCAGACACATATGTCCCTCACCCCATTTATTGCTCCTCTCTTCCCGGGGTGAACTGGTCCTCTTTGCCTGAGGCAGTTACCCCCATGTTTCCCTTCCTGAAACTCATGGTGGGAACACTGTGCTGCCTGGATCACAACAAATTAGCACAGCTCAGCACATTCACTTTAGAACAGATTAGGTGAGATGCTTTCCCTACAGGAGAAGATGGCTGAGTCACAAGGCTGTCAAATGCCCCAAACTATCAAGGTTGGTGTTGATCATGCAATTAAGGTTTTGGCACTGCACGACCATCCAGTCTAAAGAACTCATTTAAAATGGGGAACTTAGAGGGGAAAAAAATTTTTTTTTTTTTTTTTTTTTAAAGAAAAGGAAATCTGGCTTGACCTTAGGTCAGTGACTTCTTTTCTCAGCACAAATTCTGTAATATCAAGATACTAACTCTCATCATCTCTTGAGCTGGACACCCAAGGAAAAACTGACATGCTTCAAAAGAAAACATGCTATATCATGTTTGATGGAATGAGTAGAAAAAGAAGCGTATTAAATACAGCAGTGTTTCTTTTCTCATAGTCAGTTAAATATTATCTCTACCAGGGATGCTTTATGGCCAATCACAAATTACAGTAAGATAGTAAAGACCATTGATTTTATATATATATATATATATATATATATATATATATATATAATATTTTTTTTTTTTTTTGGACACAGGGTCTTACTCTGTGGCCCAGGCTGGAGTGCAATAGCATGAGCATAGCTCACTGCAGCCTCAAACTCCTGGCCTCAAGAGCTCCTCCTGCTCCAACCTCCTTAGTAGCTAGGACTACAAGCATATGCCACCATGCCCAGATAACTTTTCTGTTTTTTGTAGAGATGAGTTCTTGCTATGTTGCTCAGGCTGGTTTTGAACTCCTGGCCTCAAGTGATCCTCCTGCCTCAGCCTCCCAAAGTGCCAGGATTACAGGTGTGAGGCACTGTGCCTGGCCTTATTGACTATATTTTACGTGGAACACAGGCTACAGAACTAGACGGAGACAAGGAGGAAAGAAGGCTGATAAAAAAATATATTTGTGGACTGACAATAATTTCTATTTATCAATAAAATTTTCCTAAATGATAAAGATTCCTTTACTTCTTGGGATCCATGCTCAGATTCTCTATTTTTGTTCATAGTTTATAGTTCATAGTTTACTTATAGGTACCCTCTTCTTTTTTTTCAAAGTTGATTTAAAGCTCATCTTTAATACAAAACATAAGAATGAACTAATAGCTTTCATACATTATGAGATTATTTAAAAATGAGAGAGACTCAAGAAGTTATCTAGTTTAATTTTCTATTAAAGAATATGAAGTCCAAACAGGGGGAAAATACAAAGAAGGGCAATTGCCCCTCTGTTTTTTTGATTATCAAATACAATATTCATGTAGAAATTTTCAAAAACAGAGAAAAATATAAAATGGCAAGGAAACTTTTCATATTCTTAATACAAATGCAAACAATGTCAAAATATTGGCAGATTTTCTTCTGCTCTTTCCCTAGATAGTATTTTTTTAATATTGAAGAGACTTTTTATAGTATATGCAATTTTGTATCTTGCTTTTAAAAAAATTTAACATGATATCATAAGTATCTTTCCATAAACGTCAGTAAAAACTCCTGGTAAACATCACTTTCAATGACCACATTATATTTTATTCAATGAATATACCATGTTTTCCTAATGTGAGACAAACATAAGTGATTTCTAAATTTTTTTGGTCTTAACTCCAGATCCAAATTAAATTTTTTACTATTCTAAAAAATGTTATAATGAATATTTTCCTACAAATTACATAGTAATGGCAGAGTACCCTATTTCCTGAGGATAAATTCCTAGAAGGGAAATCACTGGAATGAAAAATATAAAGTATATGGGTAATAATCTCAATTTTGAACTACGGTATCTCCTTTGTCTACATGATTCTCTAAGCACGTGCAGAAACCACATGTAGGAAGAGCCCAGATTAGTCATAAGGCTACACTCCCCTGCAAGGCAGGATATCTCAATAGCTCCATCTTGTTTCCATGGAATCCTAAGTGCATCACTGAAAGTGGAAGTAGGGTGAAATTTAACAGGTCACATAGGCCCTTCTTCCTGTAAGCGGGATGTCCTCCAGAGCTCTTGAGATTGCACACTGGGCTTGTTAAAAAGGAGAAGAGATTTACAGAGCTAAATAATTTATCATCATGGACAGGAGTGTCTTGTCAGAATAATGTCCTGTCATATTTTGTGCTGACAAAGATTTAGGTATCTCTCTATCAATTGCTAAAATTTGCCCTCTTCAAAGGAAGTATGACTGACGCTACTGAATCACCTTGCTACAATGAGCACATCTAGAACATCAGCTTCATTTTAGCTTTCTTTAGTTAAAGCCCAGTGATCTTTCATATGGCAAGTATTCACAAATTACACTCATCCCTGGCTAGAAAGAGCTGCCAGGAGCCTCACTGTGTGTGTGGGAATATTTAGGCATCCAAATAAGGAACTAGATCTAGATTGGTAGTTTCTCCAGTCCTCAATTGCATAAAAAGACAGAAAAGTCAATTACAATTACTAACTTATCCAAAGGGAATGCTTCAAGAAATAGTAAAGAAAATTTCCAACAATCAAGAGCCATAAAAATGTAAAAACCACTACAAGTCTTCATGTGACTTAAGGAATTTCTTTGATTCTATTGCTTTCATCTCTCCATCAGATTCTTAATATTGTCAAACAATATTTAGTTGATTACAAACTGCTCGAGGCAAACATTTTTAAGTATGGAGTTAAGATTTTTCTGGAGTGACATTTTCAAAATTTTAAAATTGTTCTGGCCAGAGAGTTGCAAGAGAAGAATGCAAAGTGTGAAGAACAGCCATTGAGATGTACTCTTAGGTATTCATCCTGAACATTTCATCCTTTCTCTGTTTTTTCTCATCATTACGCCAATTAAAGGTAGGAACTATACCCCTGGGATAAATTTGAGCTAAGTAATTGTGGTATCAGATGCTGCAACTTCAATAATTTAACAGTTGGGGAGAGAGATGTTTATTGGTATGCCATGGTCAGAAAAACATAACTCCTTAATTACATTCAGTTTTGTTTTGAGATTTACTTATTAATATTTTTGAAATTTAATGTCTATTATGGCTTTGATATGGTTTGTTTGTCCCCATCAAAATGCACGTTGAAATCAGATCTCCAAGGTGGCAGTGTTGAAAGGTGGGGCCTAGTGGGAGATGTTTGGGTCATGGGGGCACATCACTCATGAGTGTCCTGGTGTCGGTTCTTATGGTAGGTAGTTCTCCCTCTGAGAACTTAGTTCCCACAAGAGTGGGTTGTTTAAAGTGAGGTTCTTCTTTCTGTTTGGTTCTTCCTCTTCACACATGTCTGCTTCCCCTTTGAACTTCTTTGCCATATTATGATGCAGCACAGAGCCCTCACCAGAAGCCAGGGCCATGCCCTTGAACTTCCAGCCTACAGAACTGTGAGCTAAATAAATTTCTTTTCTTTATAAATTACTCAGCCTCAGGTATTCTGTAATAGCAACACAAAATAGACTAAGACAATGCCCCAATACAATTAATTCTAGAAGCTGGGAAATGAAAAAACCAATCACATCAACATATTAAGTGCCATAGAGAATGCCAATAAATGTTATTCTGGTTGTATTTGAATTATTTAGGACAGAAATGGCATAATGTAGTTAAACTGGGGAAATTTTCCCATACAAAAACCACCATCTTATAGCATCCCTAAGTACTTACCCTTTCCTGTGACGTTTGATAGCGAAGGTGAAGGGCTGTGGGGTCCCAATCCACAGCGATATAGGCATTTCCGATGAAAGCTTTGTCCTCCCCACAATCAATTTTACAACCTCTGCAAAATCTAACAGGGGGAAAAAGATCCACAGAGGAAGAAATAACTGTGAAGGAATCCAGATTTTCTTAATCAGAAATATTCTCCCTGCCTACTTTTCTATTTTCGTCTTAGGCTTCATAATTTGTCATGGATTTCTAATTTCAGACTCTGATAAATGTAGGAATATTTACTAATAATTATTATTATTTCAGGAAATCATGCTTATCACTTCTCAAGTCTTTGGTTTTATAAAGCACTTGATAACCATTTGTGTATACCCAGGAGATGTCAGCTTTTTGGCAAATAAATGAAATGGGAATTGACGATTTGAGATAATACAGCTCTCAAGAAATTCTAAATTCTGTTATTTAATGTTCTGAGGTAAGACAATTTTTTCTGGTATAACAATACCTATCTCTTTGTAAAATGGCACATTAAATAAATGTATATAAAGGCCCAGTGCAGTGGCTCATGCTGTAATCCTAGCACTCTGGGAGGCCGAGGCAGGAGGATCGCTTGAGTTCAGGAGTTCGTGACCAGCCTGAGCAAGAGTGAGAACCCATCTCTACTAAAAATAGAAAAATTAGCCAGGAGTTGTGACATGCGCCTGTAGTCCCAGTTACCTGGGAGGCTGAGGCAATAGGATCACTTGAGCCCACGAGTTTGAGGTAGCAATGAGCTACTATGGTGCCACTGCACTCTACCCAGGGCAACACAGTGAGACTCTGTTTTAACAAAAAAATAAAATAAAAATGAATAAATAAACATATATAAAAATGCATAAAGTTGCCAGGGGACGTGGGGAGGACATGATAATGCCATGGTTCCAATGCCTAATGTAGACTCAGTTTGCTAAGTCTATTATAGTTCCTGAAAGATTGATTTCAGTATTGTCAGGCACTTTCTCTGGTGTAAAAGCAATGATCAATCTCTATAACTCTTTAAAAAACCAAAACTATACTTTCAGCAGGGTCTAGTAAGTAAGTAGACTATGTTCTACTGGGCTCAGAATTGCCAAACTGATTTACATTTAAGGAGCAAAAGGTATAAAGTACTAAATGTTGATCATAAGCTATGAATTTGGTGTGGACTGTAGAGTTTATAAAACCAGCTAAGTCTCAAAAGCAAAACTTAGCTATTGACCTCACAAGAAAGAGATGAATGAACAATTCCTAAGTCTATTTTAAACCTGTTATTTACTATTAATTCTCAAAATGGAAAATCTTATGAAAATGGCATAGTTCCTGAAGCCAAAATGCTATTAAAATTTTTCTTTTGCAGAAGGTTACTTTACCTATACCATGGGCACCACGCACAGGAGTTCCCATCTTTCTGCACAACTCGTAGAGTGAACGGATATTGATAGCCCATACTGTCATCACTGAAAAAGAAGGGAACATAAACCAAAGAGCATAATAAGCATTTCTGGTGTGAAGTCCAACTCCTTTTCATTGTCCTTTGAAATAAACCTAGGAATAGGCATTTGCCATAGCAATATGTTGATGGCTCAATGCAGTTTATCCTAATCCATTAGCTGCAGTCCCATGACAACCACACTCTGGACTTCTATGCTGTATCTGGGCTTACAGAAGGGTAAGACATACTAAACTGCCAAATGTCTCTGAGAAAGTCCACGTGGTCCATGAAATTTTTACAACATAAGCTAATTATGAAATCAAACACCAATTATCTTCAGTCCTAATTCTATTTAATTCACATTAAACTGAAATAATTAGGCTTTTCCATGACAAGAACACTGACACATCACAGAAGGCTGTGTATATTCAGAAGTCTCCTTTAATCAGAATCCCTGATGTGGTACATGCCAGGTAATTAACCCAACAATACCTTGGCCTTCTGTCTTCCAACAATAATTTTCTCCACATCATATGATCCAGTCTCTCCAGCTGTCATATTCTAAACTTTGTCAATACAAACTTTACTACCTCCAAAATCTCAATTCTAAGCATCCTACTTTGTAACCACCATCTCTTATGTTTTTGGGTCACTTATTCAAATATCCCTACTCTAACAATTCTTTGACCCAACAGAAACCTCCAATCCCTACCCTCCAATTCTCACTTTCCTCCCTACCCACTGTACTTCAAAATAATCACTCTTCTGTATAGACCCTTAATTCCAGGAATTTGTTCATTTAATCTCATTTTCAAACTTATTGACAAAAACACTCACAAAAATAGAGAACTGTACAATGAACCCCAATTCATCCAGATGAGGACTTTTCCTAGGACTTGCCAATGAATTAGTTGTGGAGTATAAGGGAAAGAGGAGTCAAGGCTAGGTTTCAGCCTGAACAATTGTCTGTGAATGGTGGTGCCATTTAATGAAAAGACGAAAACTGGAGGAGCAAGTTTTGGCAAGAAATGACAGGAACCAAGTTATATTCAAGATGTCTGTTATATATTTAAGTGGAAATTCACTTGAGTGTTTTTTGCTGGAGATATAAATATAGGTGTCCTCAACAAATAGTTGGTATTTAAAATCCTCAGACCAGATGATATAATTCAGAGAGTGAGAATTAGATAGAAAAGATGCCCAAGATCTAATTCCTGATGTATTCCCACATTTAGAGGTTGAAAAGGGAAAGCAGCAGCAATAAAGGAAGCTTCTCAGGAGCAGCCAGTAATGTCAGAAGAAACCAGGAGTGAGCAATTAACCAGAAATTAAGTAAAGCAAGATCATTGGTTTCAAATGCTACAGAGAGCTTGAGTAAGAAAAGGACTGGGAATTGCCCACTGGATTCGACAAAATAGCAGTCTTCAGTGTCTTTTGGGAAAGCTTTTAGTGGAGTGGTATAGATAAAGGCATGGAAGATGGAGAGGGTTAAAGATAGAATGGTCCTTTAGACATTAAAAAGATAATAAGAGCTTGTCTTTTGGAAATACACACTGAAATATTTTTGAATGAAATAAAAAAATGCCTCTGATTTCCATCAAAAGAATCTAGTGGGTCACGATAGCCAAAATGTGGAAACAACCCAAGCATCCATCAACAGATGAATGGATTAACAAAATGTGGCATATACATACAATGGAATATTATTCAGCCTTAAAAAGGAATGAAGTTCCGGTACATACTACAACATGGATGCACCTTGAAAACATTATGTTAAGTGAAATAAGCCAGACACAAAAAGACAGGTGTTACATGATTTCACTTTTATGAGGTACCTAGAATAGGAAAGTTCACAGAGACAGAAAATAGATTAGAGAACCAGTGTCTGGGAGGGAAATGCTGGGGGATTGCTTAGTGGGTTTGAGTTTCTGATTGAGAAGGTTAGAAAGTTCTGGAGATGGATGGTTGTGATGGGTGTACACCATTGTGAATGTACTTAATGCCACTGAATTTTACACTTAAAAATGATTAAAATCATAAATTTTATGTTATGTATATCTTACCACAATGTTTTAAAATGAGGGAAATATAGACTCTAGTGGGGGTTGGTAAGAGTATGGATGAAATAAGAGTGGTCAAGAGTTAATGACGACTGTACTTCAACTCTCTAAATTATATCATCTGGTCTCAGGGTTTTAAATACTATTTGTTGAGGACATCTATATTTATATCTCCAGCAAAGAACACTCAAGTGAATTTCACGCTTGAATATATAACAGACATCTTGAATTGAACTTGATTCCTGTCACTTTTTGCCAAAACTTACTCCTTCTCCATCTAGTTTTCCTTTTCATTAAATAGCACCACCATTCACAGACAATTGTTCAGGCTGAAAACCCAGCCTTGACTCCTCTTTCCCTTATACTCCACATCTAATTCATTGGCAAGTCCTAGGAAAAGTCTTCATTCAGAAGAAGCCATTTAACTAAATCAGACTTTCACTTCAAATTTACTCTTGCTCAACTGTCATTTTTACTAAACACAACATTCATCAACTAAATTGCATACCTATTATCTGCAGGTTTTCTTTAAGATTTATTTACCTTAAGCACTAATGCTAATCATCAAAAGACTTCACATTGTAACAAATAAGCAAAAAGTTTTTCACTCAGTTATTACAGAAGCAGAACTTTCATTTGCACCATGATAGCAAAAAATGATCTGCAATTTAATTGAGATATAAATAAGGCATCACAATCCCTATAATTATTAAAAGTAAATGCATTTACTAATCCAACACAACAGTGGTAGGAGGAAGAGAAAGAAAACAGAAAATGTTTATTATCCTTACCTAGATTTATAAAATTATTCCATGTTAAAATGACATGGTATGTGATACGATTTGGATGTCTGATCCCTCCAAATCGCATGTTGAAATCTAATCCCTAGTGTTGGAGGTGGGGCCTGGTGGGAGGTATCTGGGTCACCACTCCAGAGGGCATGAGCCTTAAGCCTTGGTAGCTTCCATGTGCTGTTAGGTCTACAGGCATGCAGAATGCAAGAGTGATGGAGGGTTGGCAGCTTCCACTTAGATTTCAGAGGATGTACGGAACAGGTTGGGTGCTTAGGCAGAAGCCTGCCATAGGGGCAGAGCTGCCACAGAGAGACTATACTAGGGCAGTGCTGAGGGAAAATGTGAGGTTGGAGTCCCCACAGGGGCACTGTCTAGTGGAGCTGTTGGACGGGGGCTGCTGCTCTCCAGACCCCAGAATGGTGGAGCCCCCAACAGCAGGCACCCGCAGTCTGGACAAACCACAGGTACCAGACTCCAACCTGTGAAAGCAGTCACGTGGGCTGTGCCTAGCAAAGCCATGGGGCTGGGGTTGCCCATGGCCTTGGGAGCCCACCACTTGCACCAGCGTGCCCAGGATGTGGAACATGGAGTCAAGGGACATCATTCGGCATTTAATGATCTGTCCTGATGGGCTTTGGGATTGCATGGGGCCTGTTGCCCCTTTCTGTTAGCTAATTTCTCCTTTTTAGAATGTGAATGTTTACCCAATGCTTGTACCACCATGGTACCCTGGAAGTAAATAACTTGTTTTTGATCTCACAGACTCCTAGCTAGAAGGAACTTGGCTCTGTCTGTCTGTTATCTTTCCAGTCAAAATAACAACAAACAAAGAAAAGAAAAAAGAAAAAAAAAAGGAACTTGGCATGAGTCTCAAATGAGACTTTGAAATTTTGAGTTGATGCTGGAAAGAGTTAAGACTTTTGGGGACTACTGGGAAAGGATGATTATATTTTGCAATTTGAGAAGGGCATGAGACTTGGAAGGGCCGGGGCAGAATGATATATATGGCTTGGATGTTTGGCCCCTCCAAATCTCATGTTGAAATTTGATTCCCAGTGGTGGAGGTGGAGCCTGGTGGGAGGTGTTTGGGGACAGATCCCCCATGAATGGCTTGGTACCCTCCCCACGATAATGAGTGAGTTCTCACTTTATTAGTTCACATAAGAGCTGGTTGTTTAAAAGAGTCTGGTACCACCTCCTCCCTCTCTTGCTCCTTCTCTTGCCATGTGACATGACTGCTCCCTCTTTATCTTCTGCCTTGATTGGAAACTCCCTGAAGCCCTCACCAGAAACAGATGCACTCCCTGTACAGTCTGCAGAACCATGAGTGAAATAAGCCTCTTTTCCTTATAAATTACCCAGTCTCGGGTATTCCTTTATAGCAACGCAAAACAGACTAACACAATATGGAAACAACCCAAGTGAATCATTTGTTATAGCATGAGACTTTTTCAAAGTTCATGTATAGACATTTGCACTGACACTCTCATTCTGTATTTCAGAGGACTGAGATTATACAAATTTCCTGGTGAATTCATACTCTCTCTCTACTTTTGCAACAACAGAAGACAAGGATATTACCTGAAGCATTAGCAGGACAGATTTAGGTAAGAGATTAGAGAATGGAAAGATTATTACATACTAGAATGTTTAGGAGACAAAAGGAAGCTATATAGTCTCTTCTACTCTAAATGTCCAGGCTGATCCCCTGAACTCACCAATCCTGAGCGTGATTACTAGCTTCCTGAGGTGGGAGTGGGCTGGCTAATCGAGATACTTGAATCCAAACTGCATCATATAGGTCTTTCTTCCGGGTGTGCACAGTACATGGAACAATCAATGGCATTCCAAAGAGGCTGGGACGATTCTTCTGAGATGACAGGAAATACAGTTCTGTCCTCATCTATGTGTACAAACAAGAGAAGAGAGAACTGAGAAGATAAGCCTCTGATTCCTTCCTTTTGTTCTTCTCACACTGCTGATAACAGAGATTACCGCCATTTTCAAATTCGTCACCATCACATTGTTCTCATTTATAGAACTGTATTTATTAGTATGAAGAGAATGGTTATTTACAATGAAATTATTGAAAAGTTGAGCTTTTGCCAATTCAGAGTTGTTGCCTATCTATCAAATTTGAATTTCAGTCATTGATATATTTTCTCTGATAAACACTCCTCACATATACTGAATCATATGTAAAAACTAGTAATAGTTTCATAGCTGAAGGCTTTTAAACAACTAAAATTCTTTCTTTCTCTAGAAAATGTGCCAGTAAAGTCCAGGGACAGTGGCTTGCACCTATAATCCTCGCACTTTGGGAGGCTAAGGTGAAAGGACTGCTTGAAGCCAGGAGTTTGAAACCAGCCAGGGCAACATAGCAAGACCCTGTCTCTAAAAAAAATAGAAAAATTAGCCAGCTGTGGTGGCACATGCCTGTAGTCCCAGCTACTTGGGAAGCTGAGCCAGGAGGATTGTTTGAACCCAGGAGTTTGAGGTTACAGTGAGCTGTGATGGCACTGCTGCACTCCAGCATGGGTGACAGAGTGAAACACTGTCTCAAACAAAACAAAACAAACAACAAAAAAAGCCATTAAACAAAAAATCCCCTCAAAACGCAATTTTTCTTTTCTTTCTTTTCTTTTTTTGAGACAGGGTCTTGCTCTGTCACCCAGGCTAGAGTGTGCAGTGGCATGACCATAGCTCACTGCAGCCCTGAACTCCTGGACTCAAGCAATCTTCCCACTTCACTCAGCCTCCTAAGTAGCTAGGACTATAGGCATGTACCATCACACCCAGCTAATTAAAAAAAAAATTTTTTTTGTACAGATGGGGTCTATGTTACCTAGGCTGGTCTGGAACTTCTGGCCTTAAGCAATTCTCCCACCTTGGCCTTGCAAAGTGCTAAGATTACAGATGTGAGCCACACCACCTGGCCCAATTTTCTAAGAATAAGCTGTTGATAGTGGTTGTTAAAGCAGCAATTCCCAAATTTTTGGAGATTTGTGAAATTCAGTTATTTAATCTCACAATTTATTCACCTTCATAAAAGCAGCTAAGTGACTTTAGTCTTTTTGTTTTTTAAATACATGTTAGAATAAAAGGTAAAATTTAAAAAAATTCACTTTGAGTATGTCAAAGAGATTGCTATGATATTCCTTAATATACAGATATTACACAGAATTAACTTGGAAATGGATGCTTAATAATAGTATAATAGAATGATTGGCAGGAATTCAAGATCACCCAAAAGGCTTGGACATTTAATTCTTTGAGAAGTTTGGTCAGTATGGAGTAGTTAGAAAAGCTAAATCAATAATTTAAAAACTCACTAGGGGTTAGCTAGTTTCTAAGCAACAAGACCATTCTTTATTATTTCAGATTCTCAAAGATTTTATTTTGCCATTATTCATTTAAGCTTAAGTATATGATTTTAAGACCTGCTGTCATGTATTAGTAGATCCCATGGACATAGTTCAGTACAAATATTTTATAAAATTTTAAACTTAGCTAAACCCACACAAATTTTATCCTCTCATAGGTAACTTCTCCCAGTGCCTTTAGTCCCATATCTGCTCAGTTCCTCAATGGAAAAATTCTATTTCCAGTTCTGTTGCACCAGGAATTCTCTTTTTGTCCTTTCCTAACAACTTTTTCTTTCACCTGAAAAAACTCAACTTGCTCTAACTGTGCCAAGTTCTTACCCCATTCCTTTACTTGATGACATTGCCAAACTCTTTTCAGTTTTCATTCTTTTTTTTACTCTTCTGACCACTTGTTTCTTTTTAAAAGTTGACTCATCATTTAGTTCTGTCAGTTCACTGTTCTCCTATTTCTCCCTTTACCTCTCTGAATATTCTTGCCTATTTTGCTTATGCCTTATTACCCTTCTTTGTCTACCCTGCAGAAGGGACTAGATGAAAAACAAATTACTTTCAAAGTAACTCAACAATGAGACTAAAAGTAGTAATTTAAAAGAAGAACTTAAAAGGGCATAATGATGTACTGAATATGAGGTTTTAGAAAAGAAGGAAAAAAAATCTAAAAATACTCTCAGGTTTTAGCCTTTAGCATGGATGAATAGTGCTGCCTTTCACAGAAATAATGGGATACGAGAATTGACTTGGGACAGGCAATAAAATCAATTTTAGGCATTCCCAAAAGCAACTGGCTAGGTCATGAAGGAAACTGGAAATAGGGAACTGGCTATACGGTAAAAATTTAGAGGCCAGATGTGGTGGCTCACGCCTGTAACCCTACCACTTTGGGAGGCCGAGGCAGGGGGAGTTTGAGACCAGCCTGGGCAACATAGCAAGACTTTGTCTCTACAGAAAAAAAATTAGTTCATAGTGGTCACCCTCGCCTGTAGGCCTGTAGTTCCAGCTATTAATATTTGGGAGGCTGAGTGAGTTGGGCGGATGACTTGAGCCCAGGAGTTCAAGGCTACAGTTAGATATGATCACATCACTGCATGCCTTAGGCAACAGAGACTCTATCTCTAAAAAGAAAAAAAGAGTAAAAATTTAGAGATGACAATATATATTTATGGTCCAATAATTATAAAATCCTTTATATAATACTTGAATATATGCTAAGTACTGTACATAACATTACATATACAGGATAATTGAAGAAAGCAGTTTTCTTAGGAAGACAAAAGTACATCAGAGTGCTTAATATATAATCTGATAATATCTGGAAAAAAGGGATGGAGAAATGCAGACTAATCCAATTATTTTAGCTTATGGCACCAGTTAGAGCTGTGCTCAATAACAATTCCAAGTCACAAATACATGCCATAGTTCTCTAGACTGTCCATTCACACTACTCATCTTTGTCATAAATCAGGTGTTCACACAAGTATGACACTGGGCTCTCTATTCTTTCTTTTTTTTTTTTTTGGAGACAGAGTCTCACTCTGTCATCCTGGCTAGAGTGCAGTGGCGTCATCATAGCTCACTGCAACCTGAAATTCTGGGCTCAAGTGACCCTCCTGCCTTAGCCTCCCAAGTAGCTAGGACTACAGGTGCGCACCACCACACTATTTTTTTCTTTTTTTGGTAGAGACGGGGTCTCACTCTTGCCCAGGCTGGTCTTGAACTACTGACCTCAAGGGATCCTCCCATCTTAGCCTCCCAGAATGCTAGGATTATAGGCGCTAGCCACTGAGCCTGGGCTCTATTCTATTCTTGGTCTATTTCTTTTCTCACATCAATATCATGTTATTGTATCCTATCTTCATAAAATAAATCTTGACATTTGGTAGCTCAATTTCTCATGCCTTATTCTTCTTCAAGTGTGTCTTGGTTATTCTTTGTATACATGTGAAAATCAGCTTATCAAGTTACACACTGCCCCCACCCAAACCATCAGCATCATTTTTATTGGTATTGCGCATTGACTCTGCAGATAAGTTTGTGGAGATCTGATATCTTTAAAATATTAAGTGTTCTCATCCATGAACCTAGTCTATTCCTTCCAACTTTTAAGTTGTCTTTAATTTCTCTCAATATTTTGTGTTCTCTATAGATGCCTTGTATATCGTTTCTAAAGTTTATTCCTAGGTACTTAATTTTTTCTTGATACTCAATTTTTTTAATACTATGATAAATGGTATCTGTAGTGGGTTTAATTGTGGCCTCTAAATATGTCCATGTTGCAATCCCTGGAACCAGTGAATGTAACCTTATTTGGCAAAAGGGTTTTTGCATATAACTAAGTTGAGGATGTCAGATGAGGTCTTCCTGGATTATCTTAGTGGGCCCTAAATTCAATGACAAATGTCCTATAAAAGAAAGGCAAAGGGAGAAGAAGGCAGCCATGCGAACAGATTGAAGTTATGCAGTCACAAGTCAAGGAATGCTTGGAGCTACCAGAAGTTGGAAGAGGTAAGGAGGCATTCTCCCCTAGAGCCTTTGGAGGGAGAGAGGAAAGCCTGCTGAATCCTTGATTTCAAGACTTCTGGCCTCCAGATTGTGAAAGAATAAATTTCTGTTGTTTAAACACATCAAGTTTTTTGGTAATTTGTTACAACAGTCCTAGGAAAAACACAGTACATTTTTTACAATTTCAATTTCTTTTGTTGATGTTATATAATTAATGTACTTGATTTTTTTACACTGACTTTGCATCCTTACAAAGCTTAGTTCATCTGTTCTTTATACTAAGTAGGGAATGGTGCATTTTATCCAATAAATAAATAAGATGGGAATAAAAAAATGAGTCAATTTTTTAACAGAAGTAGGAGTAAGTAATGGATCTTAGAAATTATCTAGGAGCCCTGCCCTTTTAACTTTATAAAATTAGGATACCAAAGTCCAAAAAACCCAATCAGCTATCTAGTGGCAGGATTAGAATTAAAATGCAGGTTGCTCAATTTCTAGTTCAGTGCCCTTTATACTCTACCCAGTTGCTACTGTACCTGATGAATACCTCTTTAACAATTATCCACTGATCACAGTTTTTAAATCTTCCTTTGTTTTTTATCAAAGAGTCAGATTTTAACACAATAGTTTTATATTAGTCTATTAAGGGAGACATTATGCACAATTTGCTGCAGTGCAGTGGCTAGTCACAGGCATGATCATCAAGGCACACTACAACCTTGAAGTTGTAGGGTGCTGTGATTCCTGTCTATAATTCTAGCACTTTGGGAGGCTGAGGTGGGAGGATTGCTTGAGGTCAAGAGTTGGAGACCACCCTGGGCAACATAGTGAAACTCTGGTACAAATAAATTAAACCAGCTGGGTGTGGTAGCATGTGTCTATAGTCCCAGCTACTTGAGAGGCTGAGGCAGAATTGTTTGAGCCCAGGAATTCGAGGTTACGGTGTGCTATAATTCGGCCACTGCACTCCTGCCTGAGCGACAGCGTCAGTAAGACCCTGTCTCTTTAAAAAAAAAAAAAAAAAAGGAAACACATTCAGTGAAGATGTTGCAAAGACAGAAAATGGCTATATTTCACAAATGACACTGGAAAGACCAGCAGTACGTTGCCTAACATTTAATTAACCATTTTTCGGTGGATTGCGATGATGTAGCCTGTAAAGGGGTTGTCAGGAAGAGACGGCATATGACCATTCGCCATTCCATTTGTGAAGTTCTTCTCAGTTCCACATGGCACAACAGTGTTTGGCATTCCATTGGGGATGAATATTGGTCGGGGCAGGTCCCCATTGGTAGTTAGAGTGAATACTCCATTAGTAGATTCAGAAGAGGAGAAATCTACGAATTCAAAGATAAATATAGCATCGTAAGCTTGTAGTACCTTCATCTTTGCTCTTTTCTCATGTATCCTGAGGACCTGGACCATTGACAGCACAGTCTTTTTTAACACAGGACAGGGAAAAATCATAATTCAAATAACAATTCTACATTTATTGGAAGATTTTAATTTCAGATTTTATTTTCGTAACTCACAATTATGACTAAATGGCAAAGCAAGAGTCACTACTGGAAACTATTATGTAGAATGTCTAAAAAAACCTTTATCAGCACCATGTTGTGGCATACAAACAGTTCTATCACTTGTTTTCTTTTTCCTCTTCTCTAAAATGCATTTCTCCATTCCTCTAAAAATACTCTGTCCAATACAGTAGCCTCTAGTCAGATATTGCTTTTTAAATTTAAATTTAATTAAAAATGCATTCCCTTAGGCTCACTAGCCACATTTCAAGTGCTCAACAGCCCATGTGACTAGTGGACAACATACTAGATGGCAAAGATTATAAAAAGTTTCCATCATTGCAGAATTCTATTGGACAGTGATGCTGTAAACAAAAAGCAACATTAAATCACCCACCAATTCACCGTCAGTACTATCTACCATGTGCCAGTGAGAGGAGCCTCATTCTTTATGAAGCCATTTATAGTCGGGAAATTAACCTAAGTATAAACAGTATAAAGAAGAATAGACAAAGCATACTAATGATCAAAAGGGCTCATTGAGTGACCATGTTAAATCACACACAAACTTCGATAAGCAAATTCCTTTCTACCTAAATTTATCGTTTATATTTTCTGGTAGTATGTTTCTCTCATCCTATCCATTGCTGTATTAGTATTAGATAGAAATTAAAAGAGATCTGAATTCCAGTGGTATATTAGCTAGTAACTACCTAACTTAACTCACATAGGTTCTCTAAATTTTAGGGTCCTCTTCTACAAAACAAAGAGTGATCAGTAAGGTTTTCCTCGGGTTCCAAAATTCTTTTGCCCTAATATCCTCAGCGCAACTAATATAAAAAAGATGACAACTTTTTTATATTGGCCAATAATTAAAGCTTCAGATTATGAAAGGAGCTCTGGTTCTCTCACCTGTCTGTGTTGGACTAGAAGCTGAAACTGGAGATGCAGGAACAGGAATTTCAAATGCACACAAAAATCCACTCACTGAAAGTCGCACTTTTTGGTTGTCCTGAGGGAAGTTCTACAGAAAACCAGTAAGATAAGAAGGGGGTGATGTTTCAGATAAAATGGAAAAATTATCTGTCTGATGTACTTGAGAATATGTCTTAGATGTTTTCATCAGTAAAACAAACAAGATGACAATAATTTTTCTCAACTTAGTAAAGAATGAATGCTTGATAAAATAACTGAAAACTAACGTCAGTGCAGAGAAAATTGTTATCTCTTTCCACAGGAAGTATGTTGTTTAAGACTAATTTCTTAAGTTTCATTCCTCATTTCAAGCATCCAAGCCTTAAACTCACACTTTTGCATATCATATTAAGAAAATGTCAATGAGGTGGAAGTATGTTCAGAAACCCCAAAGATCAGTGTAAATAATACCAATGATAGGTAGCTTAATTTAGAGTAGGCAACATATTTATTAGATTATTTGTTTCCCCAACTGGTATGCAGGAAGACATAATGGGTGTTAATTTGTCTTTACTCTCTATTTTCTTAAGGTATTGAAAGGGCAAGTACATATAATCATAAATAAATATTAAAAACATATATTCATAAATACACAAAATACTTTAACCTAGGAAGAATTCTAGTGACAGTGATAATACAGAAGAGATGGCAAGTGAATCAGCAGCAGTTTCTGGAGGAAACCTATACTATAGTGACACAGCTAGATCACTCCATATAGGTAGCCTTACATATTTCTCTTTAAAAATAATAACATAATTATTATTCCTTTATCTGTGTTTTTTTTTTTTTTTGGAGACAGGGTCTTGCTCTGTCATACAGGCTATAGTACAGTCCTTTATCCTTTTAATAAATTTGTGGGTTGGAAAACTTGCTAAGGTTTTTTGTTCAGTTTTTATTATGTTTTAATATCTCCCTCAGTCATTTAACATAACAATTAATTGATAATAACTGAGAAAGCTGTGATCTTTGAAGGATAGAATCAAAAGTTTCCCAGAAAAAGTAGTTAATATTACCTTTATATTGGAACCATGCACTTCTGCAAGAAGGATTTGTTCTGAATTAAGTCCACAGAGATCACTCAGCTGTTTTTTTAAACCTGTGTACTTTTCATCCATATTCAGTCTTAATCCGTATCGTACAGGGGTAGTACCATCTAACTTAATTACTAGTAAAGAGAAAAGATCTTTCATCAGTAAAATGCAGGTTTCATTGAAAGTCTTACACTCTGTGTACAGATATATCTATATCAGACTTGCAAATGGAAAGCATTTCAGCCTATAATTTTTATTTTATATGTAAATGTTAAAACAGACTGTACTTAGGGATAATACTGAGTGAAATCAAGATTTTTTTTATGTTCCTCTCATATAGAAGTGTGAGTGGCTTTGCAAGGTTATAAAGAGAGTTTCTGGCACATCTGAAACTAAAAACACAACTAATGGCCACAAAACTGGGCCCATGGTCCAAATCTTTCAAACCTTAAATCATGTCTATAAGTAGATTGCCAGATTACAATATACTGACTACCAATCTTTATGAGACTACATTGTGAACAAATAACTACACTTACAAATTTAAGCTGTTTTTACATAAGGTAAAGAAAATAGAATCAAACAGTTTTCCAGAACTTTGTGACCCACCTGTTATTTCTAAGTGCATATAACTGTCCATTGGTAGTGGCAAAGACAAAAAATTAAAAGGGTCAAATCGGACACTTATATGCCCACATGTCTTGCATTTGACTTGAGATCTTAGCTGCCCATGGAACAAATCCACAACAATTGACCTATTTCTTCTCAGATGGTTGTCCCAGGCCTAGTGATTAAAAAGATGATAGAACTTTCTTCTCAAAATTCAAAAGATAAGCATTGCTACACAAATTCAATAAAACAGGTTAAATATATTGTATTTAAAAGTAAAGAATATAATCCTTAATCTCTGCTTATAATATAAAAGTTTTTTGCCTATAAATTTATAATTCAGATATGTAATTTCTATACTGTCTACTGAGTATAGAAAACTAGCTATTGAATAGAATTGGTCCTTTCTGCATAACCTATAAAATATTAAATTCAGATGGAAAATCCTATTTTTCATTTGTTCTTACCATATACAATAGTGAATATTAAACTTCTTTGTCCATTAAAAAGCAAATAAAACATGCATATGGGTCACTGTATACACTACTTTAACAATTACAGGGATTCTTTAAATTCTACTAGAGAATTATTCCTATATCCAGTCCCATGAAGTTTATAATGTGAAATGGCAACATTTTTTATATTTTCATTAAAGGTATTTTTTTTTGGTACTATTGTGTAAGAATTAAGCATAGAAATAGAAACTCCTTTGTTTTCACATAATAGTTTAGTTTGCATTTAAGTTGTGCTATATATACTTGTGGCCAGAACATTTTATCTATTGGTTATATTAGAAACTCAAAACTGACAAACCTCTGCAGCTACTTCCCAGTCTGGGCGGCCATCACTGTCCTTCAGTTCCACATATGGTTTCTCATGGACTCGGTTGAGATCTTCATGAAGACCATCCAAGAGAAATGCCAGGAGTTCTTGGGAGTCTTGTTGCTGGAACCCATTAAACCTGGGAGCATATTTTGCTATCGTCCACTATAAATATGAGAAGAGTCACAGTCTTTATTTCTTACCCCATAAAATTTGGAATGAACGTGCCCCACAATTCAATCAGAGGTATAAGAAAGTAAACAGTGTAGTATTTAGCCTGCTTCTATTTCAGCAAATATATTTGGATAATCATGAAATCTTTCTAATCTTAGTCTCAAACAAACAAAAAAAGAGAAGCACTTTGGCCAGTACTGTGTCCCAGTTCAGTATCACATAGGCAAACTGAGTTCTTTAAGCACACAGATGTTACTTAAGACAGAAATATTAAAAGAGCATTTGCTCACACTGAAAGACTTCCTGTACTATAATGTATTATACATTTTATATGTATATAAAATATGTATATTTTATAGGTATATAAAATAATATACATACATTATTTTTCATAATATAATGTTTTCTTCCACAATTACATTTTCTGGTCTTGTTGTACCCTAACATTTATTATTACAGGCAGAATAGCATAGAGTTTAACTATGAGGACTTACTAGTTTATAATCTTGGGCTAGCTATTTCATCACTCTGAGCCTTAGTTTCCTGAGCTATAAAATCAGGATTACATTATAGGATTATTTAGATGATGAATGAGTTAATACACATAAAAGTAATTAGACTTGCCAGGCAAGTGGCAAGTAGTCAAATTTTTAGATATTATGCTTATTAATTTTTAACTTAAAAGGACTATGCCTTGTTTTTAAATAAAGATAATAATCTTAACTTCATTTAAACCTACTACATATTAATATAAAACTTGTATCCATTAGTTATATTCTTTCATTCTGCCATTCTGCTACTTTTTCATATTCTACAGATAGAAGTAATTATCTTACTAATATTAAAAATGTATTGGTTATAATTAATCAGATTCTGAGTTAGAATACTGCTAATAGTAAAGCATTACCAAAAAAGGTTTATTCATCATACAAGATATTTGATAAATTAGTAAAATGAACGACATTCCAAATTTAGACCGTGCCTTCAGTCTTTTCCTTCTCACTACATGTATAGTAGTATTTTGCATATATTTAAACAAGTATTTAACATCTAGCTTATGCCTAGTGAAGGATCCGAAAATATTTACTAAATTAAAAAGGTAAACATACAAAACAAGTAGAGAAAAAGAATTACATTTATTTAGGAATAAAATACTTTCATATTATTTTAACCTGCTTACCCGAAGCTTTAATGGGGCAACATTCTTCTGAGTTCCACTCCAAAGTTCCTGTACTAAATCACCATAGCATTTAGCCATATGTCCCTTCATACCAATGGGATTTGTCCTAGAAGTTTGAAAGGAAACTTTGTTGCCAAAGATTCTCATAAATCACAATCAGGTAGGTATGGAAATGGCTAGCATCTTACATCAAAATAGCTTTTCTTTTTGAAACAAGAGAAGTAGCCCTTAGCCCTTATTTCATACTAAACAGGCCAAGTAAGATATGATCTTTCCCAACCAGGGTGAAGAAAGAGGAGAGTTAGGGGATACCGAGTTTGTACCAAAGTCACAGAAGGTTTAGAGGCCAATGGCTCAAGAAAGATTACCTGTTGAGTTCATAAAGATGTCTCCCTGAGATGAAATACTGTGTCAGTGGTTGCGTGTTACTAACACACTGGATGCTTGAGTTCATGAAGCATGTGTTTCCCAGGTTGCTCAGACCTGTGGCTCCCTTTTCTGTGGGAACTACAACAAATAAAATGAGAACCAAAGCCTAGCTGTAGTAATATGTCATAGGACAGTTACTTGTAGTCAATGCAATGATTTTTATAACTCTTTTTATCAGATAAAGGTGCTAATCTTTCTCTAGCAGGTCTTTCAAATGCTAAAGTTGAGAAGGTTTTTCATGGAGGGTCTGGCAATCATGATGATCCATGCTCATTTGTAACCCAAAAGCACCAATTATTCTCTTTAATTGCTATGATATTTTTTTTAAAGAATTAAAACAATTCTTCTTCTAGTAAGTCTTTAAAATATATAAATTATTTAATTGCAGGGTTAGAAAGAAATTTAGAAAATAATTTGACGCTGAGTTTACCAACATCAAATGCTGCTTCAGAAAAAAAGAAGAGGGGGCCTAATTCATTCTGAACTAGAAGATCAAGAGTTGTCAGCACTTTAATAGTTGAGAGAAGAAAAAATAAGAATATATTTAAAATCATCTCTGATATTAAGTGATTTAATGATTAAATGATTTAATCATCTCAAACATTTAAAACACTACACTGGAGACTTACCCTTGTGTCTATCTATTTTACTACTATTTGCTATAAAAGACATCTCCTCAGGCCAACTCATATCTTTGTTGCGAACTGGAAAGACAGATAGGAATGTGTTAATTTCTCATCCAACCAATTCATGCCCACTCAATTGCTTCCATTTTTTTTTAAAAAGAGTTATTTCTAAATCAGAACATCAAAAAAATCAAGTTAATTTTACTATATGTGTCACTTAATGACGAGGACATGTTCTGAGAGATGCACCATTAGGTGATTTCGTCACTGCGCAAACATCATAGGGTATCCTTACAGAAACCCAGGCTATGTAGTATAACCTATTGCTCCTAGGCTACAACCCTGTACAGCATGTTACTGTACTGAACACTGTAGGCAACTGTAACATAATGGTAAAAGTATTTGTGTATCTAAACATAGCAAAGGTACAGTAAAAATACAGTATGATCTTATGGGACCACTGCCATATAAGCAGTCTGTTGAGGACCAAAACATCTTTATGTGGCGCTTGACTGTATCTAGCTCTGAAACCATTCCTACGCTTTACATTGGGGTCTTTAAAGTCAATTGGTTAGAATTAATGAGCTATTCCTTCAATTACCTACTTGAAGTAGAATTATACTCAACTATCTACATAAGTAATTAAAGCTCAAAAATAATGGAATTTCTTAAACTTAAAACATTAGAAATATTATAATTCTTTCTTAAATTGCAACAGTCAGAGTAATTATGCATTTTAATACAAAGGCAGCTAGCAATGTTTCCATGAATCTTAATGTGAAAAGAAAGACACATAAGTTTTCAATGACATGTGTCAGCGTGTAAATCCATGTGTGAATATACAAGTAGCTCTGCCAGTAAGTAGCCAGTTTTGACGACTAATGAAAGCCTGTGCTACTATGCAAGAAAGCTGCTCTTCTTACTCAAACTCAAAGAGGTATAGCTTGAAAATTTTAAGAAACTTTGTAAACTTGAAAGTGAATTCACTTGTTTTTACTAACCACCATTCCCACCCCTTTTCAGCCAATGACTGTAAACAAAATTTTTCTTTTAAAACAATCTAAATATTAAGGTAGGATTACATAGGAGATTGATGAGTTTTTTTTTTTACCATAAAAACATAATGATCAAGTAATAGTTGCCATGGGAAAAATTATATAATGGATTATTAGTATTTCTTCTCCTAAAAATCTAATATAGACACATGCTTCCATCTTGTACCTTCAATTACCAGGTGCTGTTCATCCTGGATTTTCAAATATTCCAATCTATGATCCTCATCATCCAGCAGAGTAAGGTAATTCTATGTAAGAAGGAAGAAATATTTTTGTTAATTTGGTTAGTTAACTTGAAACAAATACAGAAATAAAAATGAATGGCAATTAAAAACTTCTTTGCAGTTATACAACTCTTGGTACAGATATTTAGCGTATCATGGTTGTTTACAAATGTTTATTACAACTTAATTGGCAAAATTAGGGAAAGACAAAGTGAACTTCGTACGCATTCTCTACTCCCTAAAACAAAATTATATACAATTTTGAGGGGGCCAGGAAAAGATCTGTCATATATCATGTGAAAGTTCATCAAGACCTCTGAAAAGCTTACAGAAAAGAAATTTTCTTTAGTACCTAGTTATGGAATTCAGTAAGTGTGCTGAATGGAAATTGATTACTTACTAGGAACTGAGAATGTAAAACCAAAAGTCATACAGCAGAATTATACATTTTTGTTTATGTTCACCTGTCTAAAGTGCTTACAGAATGAATTCGTTTAATTCTCACAACAACCCTGAGGGAGATACTATATTTTCCCATTTCACTTATGAGAAAACTGAGAGAGTTAAGTGACTTGCCCTTAGTTACACAAATAAAAAGTGGCAAAGCGAGAATTTAATTCCTGGCAACGTGGCTCCAGGAGCTGTGTTCTTAACTACTGTATGATACTGCCTCTCAATGGTGACCAAAGGAGGATTTAAGAAACAACACACTAGGGAATAGAAAACTGGTTAGAATACACTTATGATCCAATTTCAGAGTATCTTCTATATTGAATATATCAAGAATATATGCGGAATTAACAGCATAGCCTCCGAGGAGTGTAGAAGATAGGGGTCAGAGGATGTAAAGGAGGAATTTTCACTGCATACTTCCGCATTGTTTAAATTTTTAAACATATGTATAAGTTACCTTAAAATAAATCTAAAATAGTCTGTTTAGTACAAGAAAAGAAAAAAGATATTTGCCATTAACTTTATAATACAACAATATTCTTTTCAAGATGGTAATGTCCATGGTGACCAAATGGATCTCTAGTGAGAAATATCTACATGTATGCACAATAATTTAAAAGACAAAAGTTTTCATTGAGATCCCACACATGGCTTTTAGCATAATTACTACAGATAAAAACTCCACACTCATTAAATGTGATTTAACACTTAATCAGACTCTTCTTGAGTCTAAGATGCCTCTTACCTCACTGTTATATAGCCACAGGCGCATATCTTCCTCTTTAATGCGCAGCCTTTGAGATAGATATTCATGAATTTCCTTGATGGTTTGCATTCGACTAAAACAGCCTGTATAGGCTAATACCCGCTTTAAAGGTGCATTCGGAGAAGGTACATTTCCTATGGTTATAGTAATCACAATAAAGAAAAAGGCAGATGTAAAAAAAAGTACCCCTTGCAGCAACGGGGACCGTACTATTTTAGGAAATAATGATAAGAAATGAGAATTATAGGTCTAATAGTTTTATAGATGAAGAATACCATAAAGCTTTACAATGAAGACCGGTGATTCAAGTATCTTAAAGTGAATCCAAAGCTTCAACTTTGAAAAGAATAACAACAAGAACCCTGAGGCCCAAATAACTGGCAAAATTTGAATCCCAAGAAGAGTGGGAAATGCTAGCAAACAACTGGCAGTGGTATCAGGCTGTCCTCAGTTGGGTCACACTCAATAGCAAAATGAAATAAAACTCGGTGTGAGAGTAGAGGGGATAAGATGGGACTGGATTTGAATTCTGCAGATAGATAATTGGATTCACCTGATCCACTTTCTTAACAAACTTTCTTCCAGTTACTAATCCCATCACTCTCAGTCATTAAGTAGCCCAATTACCTGGCACATTGGTACAATTACATAAGAAAATCTATGTATATCTATTAGGTATAAATAAAAAAAATTTTACTTAAAATCCTAAACAGGTATAGATTCTAGATGGCCAGTTTTAAAATGAAGGAAGCCAAGAAGTATCCCCATGACCAAATGAATAAATAATTGCCCTTCTGAAAAGTAGGAAAGGAAAAAAAAAAAAATCACAGTCTGCTCACCTAGTAAGATGACAGCAGACATTACTTTGAATTCCTGAAGGGCTCAAGGCAGAAACAAAATGAAAGGCAATACAGAGGAAAAGAGTTAATCAACGGTGAAAGAAAAAATATATTGAATCTAACTACATACTTCAAAAGAGGAGGGAGATGAAATAACAAAGAAGTTATGGAAATCAAATAGGTTGCTAGAAAAACTTGCTAAATCCTTGTTAACTATTCAGCCCAAAATCCAGACAAAAGCTGTAGCTTGGCTGGGAGAAGTGGCTCATGCCTGTAATCCTAACACTCTGACAGGCTAAGGTGAGAGGATAGCCTGAGGTAAGGAGTTGAAGACGAGGCTGAGCAAGAGTGAGACCCCATCTCTACTAAAAAATAGAAAAAAAATTAGCCAGGCAACTAAAAATAGAAAAAATTAGCTGGATATGGTGGCACACGCCTGTAGTCCCAGCTACTCAGGAGGCTGAGGCGAGGATTGCCTAAATCCAGGAGTTTGAGGTTGCTGTGAGCTATGCTAATGCCATGGCACTCCAGCTAGGGCAACAGAGCAAGACTTTGTCTAAATAAATAAGTAAATAAACAAACTAACGAATAAATAAATAAATAAATAAAAGCTGTGGCTTAAAATGGTCCATCCTGGCTGTATTTTATCGAGCAACCCAAAACAAAAATATAAACTTAACATATCAGTATAAACCCTTTAGAATACAAGCATACACTCCAGGTAGTTTTTTACCCCGTTAATGATGACTTAGCTTTTTTTCTCCCATTAAATGTGCTTTTAGTGAGTCATCACCTATTAAACAAAGCTGAGAAAAACATTGGCATCATCTGCTTTTTTAGAATTCTCAAAAAGAATTCATTCACCTAGGATAGGCTAAAAGACTATGTAAGAAACAATGACTTCTATAGCCATATCTGTAGAAAAGGCTATACTGAAGCTATTGTAACTGTGGCAAGGCTTGAATACCTGTCATTTCATAAGGAATAGAAGAGCCTAGTAAATAGCTGCAATAAGTTGAGTATTTGAGAAAGATAATCATTACATCATGGCAGAACAAAACCCAACCATGATCAATTTTTAAACACATAGCAAAGCAAATCTTTTACTATTAGCAAGCAAAGGATAATCCCTAAAAGAAAAACAAAAGAGCAAATTTCTCCAAATATACATCAGGGGATTAGTCATAAGATTACAGCAAGAAAGCATATTTTATAAATTTCAAAATGATTAATGATTGATTTCACAACTAATTAGTAAAGAATAAAATTTCAAATTAAAAACAAATTTGGAGCATCCGAACTACACAGTTCTAGGATTCAGAAGCATATGCAAAAGTATGGTGTCCAAGTCAATTTCTACTGTCCAAGCCACAATATAAAAATTTGAGTTCCACAAGTTTTTATAGCATAGCTCATTAAGCAGGCAGCCACTTATTACACATAATTTTGTGCTTTTGAATAACACCAACAAATCTAATGAAATTTACAGAAGCAGCAAAAAATCTAGGATCAGCACAAGAGTTACAAGGAATACTTACTAAAAGCGCAACAACACATCTTGCCTCTCATGTTATCTTTCAAAGAGAATTGAAAAAGACATGTGCTGTGGGTGCCATGAAAGCAAGGCTAATACTTCTATTCGATGGAAAATTAAACCAAGAATGTTTCATAAAGATTCTATGTCACTGTTTTTTGATTTTAATGTTTTCCCCAAAGATAAAGTTTGATTAGGCAGAAGCCACTGCTTTGCTATAATGCTTACCAAACAATAAAGAATCTTCATATATTATGTGGATATAACCTTTAATGAAGACATAAAATTAACCCTGTTCAATTTCAAAGGAGAGCTATTACTTCTATAGGATTGGTTTGGGTTTAGAGGTAGCTCTTGCATTCTAAGTTATATTAATTAAATAACATTCTAGTATTGTTAACACAAAGTCTCAGACTTTGTGTAAATGAATGCTTATTATTTTACTACTGAAGAACAATTTAAAATACTTGCAAGGCAAAAAGCAAAGAGCCAGTTTTGTCCATCAATAAAATTTAATCTCACTGAGAAATCAAAGGAGAACTTTTTGCCTGTTATACATTAAAATAGCAACTTATATGTCATTTTGATAGGCTTGGTGTTTTTCAAAGCAAATATGTCACTTTCATTTTTAAAAATATCCCCTTTGCTCTGTATTATCTGTCTTTTATAAAGCATCTTTAGATCTACCATAAGAAATGTTATCACATTTGCCATACAAAACAAACAAAAACCCCCAAAAAGCAAACACAAAAGATGATAGTTTAAAAGGAATTACGTCTTATAAATCTGAGTGGATTTGAAAAGACCAGTCAATGACTGGCAGACTACAACTAAGTCTAGTAATAATTTACAATGGCTAATCTCAAAGAAATGAAGTATGTAAAATCTATTCCTATTTATTATCTCCATGTTTACAAACTAGAAAAGGAAATATCCCTTTCAGTTTACTGCTGGGATTTTGCCTGTATCCCCCCTTCCAGTCTTGCGCATGACCATAGATCTAAGCCCCACACGTGATTTACTGATTCTGTATGAAAGCAGATGCGAATGTGTATTAACACAGTGGCACCAGACTCTGAGCAAATTGCTTTTCTTTTTTTTTTTTTTCAAAGGAAAAAAAAATGGAAATGCATGGTATTCTTGCTGCATTCTTAAGTTACCTCTCGGTAAATGCTGAGGAAACATTCTCAGGCTCATCATACCCATATTCACCCAGATGTTAGACTGCTGTGTCCGAGTAGCAGGCTGCTGTCTCAGGAAGAGAAGATAGCGAGGAAATAATTCCAGTTCTGGAATGTCTGTCTTGCTATTCTTGATTACCTGTTTTTTTAAAAGATAAAAAGTGGTCACTCTAAAAGATGAAACAAAACTTGCCATTTTAATCTAACTTCTTAGATTTATCTTTAAACTAAATGTTTGACAAGTTCACTACTTGTATTTCAGTAGATTACTGAAACTCGTATATTTTAGTTATATGGGTTTGAATACTCAAGCTCCTGCTACTATACCCATCTATTAAGATTAGAACTCCTCTGGGTATTTTCTCCTCTTTCATTTAAAAGGGAGTAACAAAATTAAGGGAAAAAAACCTTAAATATTATCTATAATTCTGCTACCTTCATACCATAACTCTTTTTTTCCACTTTTACATATTTCACATATATAAATGACTGATGTTTTAAGGACAAATTCATAAAACTGGAGTTAAAAGTAAAAAACCATGGAAGTACTGAAGTCATTAACTACATAGTCATGTTGCCACCTAAAGTTTAGCAATTTACACTATGCCCAGTAATGTATGAATGTACTACTCTCACAAAACCTTATCATTGGACATCATTAAAAAAACATGTCCATTGGCCGGGCGCAGTGGCTCACGCCTGTAATCCTAGCACTCTGGGAGGCCGAGGCGGGTGAATAGCTCAAAGTCAGGAGTTCAAGACCAGCCTGAGCAAGAGCAAGACCCCGTCTCTACTATAAATAGAAAGAAATTAATTGGAGAACTAAAAATATATGTAAAAAAATGAGCCGGGCATGGTGGCACATGCCTGTAGTCCCAGCTACTCGGGAGGCTAAGGCAGAAGGATTGCTTGAGCCCAGGAGTTTGAGGTTGCTGTGAGCTGGGCTGATGCCACGGCACTCTACAGCCTGGGCAACAGAGTGAGACTCTGTCTCAAAAAACAAAAAACAAAAAACAAACAAAAAAAAACACCTCCATTTCGTTAATACATGTAAAGAATATTATAAATTACTTAAAACTTTATTTATTGTAGTACTAGTAAAACTGTTTCCATATAAAAATTTTCTATGTTCTACTTGAGTAACCAGTTTGTTCATATATTTTTTGTCTATGATTTAAACAAAAAAATTGGATGTACAAAACTGAGGTTTCACATTGTTGGAATAGGATTTTTAAGTAGCTCTAATCTGCTTACGAGCCCATATACATAGGAAAACATTTATTATTAAAATACTGTTTTATGAGTTTTAAGAGTAGCACATTATCAATTTTATTAATACATTCTAAAAGGATAGCAGGGTTAACACTCAAACTCTTTCAAACAAAATATCCTACAGAATCTTAACAGTCTCAGGTTCATCAGGCTTTATTTTATTTCCCTTTACTCTAGTAACCAATATCTTATGCAACAGAGTATTTTTTATTATCAAGAGGGGGCAATAAAGAATCAAATAAAAACAATGCTACAAACCAAACCTTTAGGACTATTTCTTAAAAGTATTCTGCATGTTGTGATATGCTATAATACAGCACTTGAAAGCGTCCATTTGGGAGGTTTTCAATTCCTATTTAAATAATAAGCAGTAAAAGGAGCCCTCCCTGGTACACTTCTCTCAGATCACTGGAAGAAATAAAACCTGTCCACCTTGCCTAGACAGTCACTGACAGCTGGAAAGTCAACCATCATTTCTTATGATTTCAGTCTAAGTGTGCTTTTCAAAATGATTAATAATTCAGCATCTGTTGTCAGACAACATAAAAATATACCTCTGGCAGAATCTTAACTGATAATGGAGTAGTTCTTATAATACATATCTTGCTTTTCTAGATAACAAGGGATTTTGTGAGCAAATTACAGTTTAACAAATTCTCATACACACACGTACACACATACATTTACACATTTATTTACATTTTAATTATCCTTGTCTATGAACTTGTTAAAAAACTTCAATGTCACCCAGCAAACAAGAAATGCAATATAATCCCTTCATCTGAAAACCAGTTTAGGTACAATCTTTATAGAAGGGAATAAATAATATGTATTAAAAATATAAAATGTGTGCATCTTTTGATATAGCAATTCCATTTATAAGAATCTACCTTAAAGAGACCATCACACACATTTGGAAAGAGAGTGGTTAGAGAAAATTGCTTTAAACAACTAAAAGCTAAAGGTAAACAAAATGTCTACCAATAGGTAATTGGTTAATAAATGATTTCTGTGCAAATGTATGTGTGCATGTATGTAATATATATAAAGGAACACTATGCAATTATTAAAAATGATGGTACAAGTCTAAATTTATTAGCATACAAAGATATTTATTGTTTCTATGCTAGTAAAAACAGATTACAAAACGTCAGGTACAATATGATTTGTTTTGACAAAATTATCCACACATATCTATATATGTATATGGACAGAAACAGAGGGATGCCTGGAAAGATGCACAAGAAAATGTTGTTTCTAGTTATCTCTAGGTGGCAGGATATGACATGATTTTTACTTTCTTTTTTTCTATATCGCTTAAGTTGGTATTGAGCGTGTATCACACGTGCAAATAAAATAAAGCTATGTTTCAAAAAATATGATTTCTGTAAGTATGAAGGCGAAAGCATTCATTTTTAACCTTGCCATGGCTTTAGTGTTCTCTGAGAACATCATATTTTAAATGTTTTCAAAGCAATTTCCCCTGAAATCAGGCAGATTTATCATATTTAGAGATGAAAAAATACTACTGGGCCAGCAAAAGAACATTTAACCCAGAAAAATTACAGTTTAAACTAATATTTATCTGACATCAATGTAAAAAACATGACCTTTTGTGAGGCTCTGAACAAACTCATTTAATAATTATTATATAATGATGATACCAATGAGAGTAGCAAGCAGTCAACATTTACTGACCACTTACTATGAATCAGATGATGTTCTAACCGTATGTATTATTTCTCTCTTTTTTCTTTTTTTAGTTCCCTTCCCTTCCCTTGTATTATTTAATTCTCAAAACAACTCTAATGAGGTAGGCAAAATTATTCCCATATTACAGATGAGAAAACTAAGATTTAGAAACTGGAACACCGGCAATCTGAATTCAGACAGGCTCTAAAACATCAAACTATATATAACATTGAACCTATTCCTTCCATTCCATATTAGCCATCCACTTCCACAGGCATATCATTGTATGGTTGGTTCCTAACACAGTATTCAATAAATGTTGAATAAATAGATGAATGTGAAGGAACCTAAAAGTATTTGTTGAACTAATTTGAACAGGTTCTGATTACTCTACTACCATAACGGAAGAACTAATTTGGGGATAGCGAGATTCATACATAAAAGTAACTGAAGACCCCATCTATGACTGCTCCTTATATAAGGCACTACTAGATATACTTACTGGTCTAGGTAAGGCCAGGTTTGCTCCATACCAATGATAAAGTGCTCTCCACACAGGTTCTGGGACCATTTCATAATCTCGTCCATGGATCAGCTGTGGGGTTCGTTTTAATCGTCCTCCTTCTAGTGTCAATGATGTAGCCTTAAAAAGAATGAAATGAAAATATCGATTTTTGTTATAGTTGTTTTCTGGTTTTTTTTGTTTTTGAGACAGAGTCTCACTCTGTTTCGTGGGCTAGAGTGCCATTGCATCAGCCTAGCTCACAGCAACCTCAAACTCGTGGGCTCAAGCAATCCTCCTGCCTCAGCCTCCCAAGTAGCTGGGACTACAGGCATGCGCCACCATGCTCAGCTAATTTTTTCTATATATATTTTTAGTTGTCCAGCTAATTTCTATTTTTTTTTTTAGTAGAGACAGGGTCTTGCTCTTGCTCAGGCTGGTCTCCAACTCCTGAGCTCAAAAGATCTGCGAGTGCTAGGATTACAGGCGTGAGCCACTGCGCCTGGCCTGATTTTTAATATTACAAAGTCTTCCATGTTTTAACAAAACCTAGATGAAGGAGAACAAACTCATATGTCACTACCCAGAGTTTCATGTTACCAGAAAAACTGAACTTTTAAGAAAGATTTTTGACTTTCAAAATAAACTATTTAAGATAGGGAACTCAAACCATTTGAAATAATACTAGTGTTTGCAGATCTTTCTTCAAACAACAAAAAATATTTTGGAAAAAAAATTTCTATATATAGTACACGTGAAACAACATTTTCACAGTAGCTGTCATAAGAATAACATTTCCAAAGATCACTACACTACTTCTCTGTTAGTTGTAAATCACAAAATATTTTCACAGAAATGTACTCTACCGGTGGGCCCTGGGTGTCAAGGTTTGCACCTGTGATCCCAGCTACTTGGGAGGCTGCAGTGAGAGGACTGCTTGAACCAAGAAGTTGGAGGCTACAGTGAGCTATGATCATGCCACTGTACTCCTAGCCTGGGTAACAGAGTGAGACCTCATGTCTTGAAAGAAGGGGAGGGGAGGGGAGCGGAGAGGAAGGAGGAAGGGAAGGAAAGGGAAGGAGGAAGGGGGAAGAGGAAAGGAAGAAGGGGGAAGGGAGAAGGGAATGGGGAAGGGGGAAAGGGAAGGGGAGGGAAGGGAAAAGAAAGAGGAAAGAAAGAAAGGAGGAGAGGGGAGGGGAGGAAGGAAGTATACAAAGAGAATTCCATGTACAACAGGGTAATTAAATGAATCATCTCTGACATTTGGGTGATTAAAAAAGAAAAAAAAATGAATCATCAATGTCTTGCTATGTGCTAAAACCTCTAAATTGAAACTTATTGGCAACCTGAAAGAGAACTTTAATTTTAGATGTGAAATTATTTACCTTTACTGGTTCTTGAGTTACTAGTGGCTGGTTATCAATAGCCCCTGGTTTCTGAGGATTAAGGTGCAACAAAATATTCCCATTGGCTCCCAGCAAACACTGGTTGTTATTGTCAGAAGTGTTATGTTGTCGAGCAAAGCACACATCTGCCCCTGGTGTGGCAGAATACAGAAAACCTATGAAGAAAAGGAAGATGGAATCTCTTATTTTTAGTTATTATACGTAAACAGGTTTAAAGATATGAACTCAATGGCCATGTATTGGTTAATGCTATTATTCTGTTGACATATCAGTAGAGTTTTAGATTCTGATAAATCTGTAGAAGATAGGAAATATGATGTATCCTTTTCTGGATAATTCACAGCATGGCACTAAGTAGACTAAAAGCTTTTAAAAGTATCACCAAGAGAACATTTGGATACCCTCCCAGAATATCTATTTAATAATAATTCATCATGAGAATTATATGTCCTCTGATAGGAAGGGAGAAATTGACCGAATACTGGTTATTAAGTATGAAATGTCCAATTTTCTTAAGTACTAAGTTTGACAGTTGGTATCTCTGACATTTCAATTTGACACTTACTTTATTTTTATTGTGAAGGTACATCCTTATTCTTTCAAACACATGGTTTGGCTTGTGATTATCTTTCACAACTTTTTTTTAGAGCAATTTTTGTGAAACCATGGGTAAGTAAAAAACTGTGTTATTTCTGAATATGAGTTCTGTCGTGGAAATAATGCAATGCAGAGAGCTCAAAATATCAACGAAGTATTTGGGAAGGATGTGGCTAATGAATGCACAGTACATTGATGGTTTGAGAAGTTCCATTCTGGTGATTTTAATCTTGAAAATGAGCCACATGGGTGACCAGAGACCAATGTAGATAATGATGAGATGCAAGCTATAGTGGAAGTGAATCCATCTCAACCTATGCGTGAACTAGCAGCAGCAACGTTTGACTTTACTATTCTAACAATATCGGATCATTTGAGACAAATCCACAAGGTAAAGAAGCTGGATAGATAGGTACCATATGAATCAAACAAGCGTCAGACGAGAAATCATCTTGAAGCTTCCTTTCTTTGTTGTCACTAAGGCAAATGATAAAGGCAAATCATTTCTATACCGTATTGTTATGTGTGATGAAAAATGGATTCTTTTTGACAATCGCAAGCATTCAGCACAATGGTTGGATAAAGATGAAGTGCTAAAACACAGTCCAAAACCGAATATTCATCAGGAAAAGCTAATGGTGTCAGTTTGGTGGGGCAGTGCTGGTATTAGCCACTACAGCTTCATGAAACCTGGTCAATCCATTACAGCAGATGTCTACTGCAACCAACTGGATGAAATGATGATGATGTTTGCGATTAAGCAGCCCAGATTGGTCAACAGTTACAGGCCAATCCTCTTGCAAGACAACGCTTGACCACATGTTGCACAAACAACACTGTTCAAACTACAGAAGCTGGACTTGCAAAGTCTCTGTTATCCACCACATTCACCAAACCTTGCACCAACTACCACTGCTTCCAGGCTTTGGACCACCTCTTGCAAAGAAAAATATTCAATTCTCAAAAAGCTGTGGAAAACACCTTTTGTGATTCATCACCATTCATTCTCCAGGCTTCTTTGTTGCTGGCATAAACAAGCTAATATTAAGATAGAAAAACTGTGTTGACAGTTTTGGCACATACTTTGATTAATTGTACTGCTTCTTGTTTGAGATATAACAAACTACACATTTTTTATTCTAAATTGGACAATTCATATTTAATGACCTAACAGCTGAGCTTTCACATAGTCTCCTTTAATTATTTTCTTCTACCTACAAACACATTTCAAATATTGTTGATAGATGACAGTGATAGGAAATCTCTAGATTAAAGGGAAGGTGCTAAAACAAGAACTCCAACAAAAGAGTGCGAGGGCGCTAGATAGATCCTAATGTTTTTATTTGAAAGAAAATAATCATTGTCTTTGTAACAGGAAAATAAGCACAGAAAAATGATTAACGATAGTTTAAAGTTGTGAACCTTAATGGTATTTTAAGGTATTTCAACTCTCAACTACATGTTAATCGTAGGTAACATTCTAGTAATCAATCACTTTATAACCTTCCACCTGTGGTACTGCTCAGCCTGTGGGTAACATGGTGAGGACACACCACACAGGATCTTGATAGGGTTAAAAAATAATCTGGTGTTAAAGCTGATCAGCACCTCTAGGACTGCTACGTGACCTTTATACAATATTATGAGAAAGAGGAAGAGAAGGAGTAGATTCTACAAAGAGCTTTGTAGAGAAAATGCTAGCTCTGTTCACTTTGTTTGAAAATGCTAGCTCTGTACACCTTCTACAGAAAAGGAGAGAAAATCTCAGAGGAAGTAACAACAGGGTAAGACTGGGGGTCCTGCTACTGTACCAGCAGAATAATGGGAAATCAACTCAATTCAGTTGGGCCACAGAAACACCAAAGCATCTTCCCCGTAAGTGTGAAAAGACTAAGTTTTAGGTAAGTACCAAGTACTGAAGGGAATTACAGGAGGCATTATGAATTTTTTCTCAGTATTTTAACAAAATAATCCCCAAATTCTGGCCTGAAATGTCCACAGAATCTGACAGGAGGGTGCATTTAATCCAATAAAGGTAGACGGAGTCCTGGAGGTAGAAAATTTTATATTCTCAGAAACTACCCTCCCAAATTTAAATGTATTGACTAAATAATTTAATAGTAATACGGAGAGATGTGGCTTGATCAATAAAAATAGTGAAAATATTTTCATAATGAGATTAATGAAGTAGAATATAAAAATGTTTTTCTTAGTAAAACTATTAATACATCCAAGAATCTTATAACTGATTATTTCATTCAAATTTTATTTCTGTGAATGGAAGCCTGATACGCAATACCCCATTCCCCACTCTCTGTCAAATTAGACTCCCTTAAGAACTAACTATGACTAAATCTCATGGGGAATAAGGCATACTTACCACTACCAGCAGTTTCTGAGGCTTCAGATGCAGAAGAAATGTTGTCTGAAAATTTCTCTTCTGTGGTATTCACATAACTGAGGCTGCCCCCAATTCTATCTTCACCCTGCTCCACAGGATGTACTGGTGTTCCAAAGGAATGCTTCCCTCCATTCATAATAGATGATGGCTCAATTACAACAGGGTTAGCATCCTAAAATCATGAAGTCAGAATACAAGAAGCAAAATTTACTAATCTGACAACTATGTAGCCTTCGAAAATGAATCTCACAATGACCTATTGTTTCTAATTCTCCTGTGTTTGTCTATAGCCATTTTAAAACATTTTAATATGTGTTAATAACTAAATTTTAATCTCTTTAAGGGGGAAAGTATGTATATAAAAAAAATTGATGAGGTAGACTGGCAATGAACCGCGAAGGACTCTGTGTCACACTAAGTAATTCACGCTTTATTTTGTTGGAAGCCTTTTTAATACTAAAAATTAAATAATATTTATAATTTTTATTAAAGATTAACAGACATTGTAAAAAATATAGAAAATATGAAGAAAATATCATATGTACTCAGATTCCATCATTTAGCAATAACTACAGTTTACATTTTGATGTGTCTTATTTCTTGTGACTAAAAAAAATATATGTATATATAAAAGATGAGTGGTGTATGTATATAGTTAAGGGTAAGGCCATGACCTACCAGCTATGTTACCTTTCACAATAACTAAACTTCTAAGCGTCAGTTTCTTCATGGGTAAAAATTAGGGAAGTATTAGTATCTACTGTACTGAATTGTTATGAAGATTACATGGCATTCAATAAATGTGAATTATCATTTTGTTGTAGTTAAATCAATAAATCATATTTTAAACACAGCATTTTTTTTTCACTAAAATCATACATTTTCTGTGAGAAACTTTTAAATAGCAGAATTGGCACAATCCAATTTTTGCTTTAAAAATAACTTTAGTGTTGTGTTAGAAAGGACCAGAGGCCAAAATTGAAGCTGGGACAAAAGTCAGAAGACTCCAATAATAAATCAGGTAAGAGATGATGAAGTCCTAAACCAAGCTAGAGCCAGAAATAAGGAGATGAAGAGAAGAGCATGGATTTGGTAAAGATGTAGGAAGTGAAAAAATCTGACAACTGTGTATAAAAAAGGAACAAGGATAATTCCAAGGAAGAAGATGAGGTGCTGGTTTAGAAGATTGGATGGGAGTTAACACTGTTACAAAATAAGGTATATGGATGAATGGGAATGGTTTGGGAAAGTGCTCATTTTGAGATATTCTGGTTTTAGATATCTGGACATTTGAGGCTCAGGACAGACAAACAGGCTGGATATAAAGATTTGAGGATATTAAAATTCCTGAAACACACAAAAAACAGTGTATACAGAATGAGAAGTGAGCAGTATTTACAGGATAGGTAATGGAAGAATCTTTTTGGGGACACTGATTCTGAATGGTCAGAGAGGCAAACAAACAAACAGGACATTGTAAAGTCTCATAGGCAGAAACCAATAGCATAGAACTATTTTGCACTAAGTTTAAGAGTCAAAAAAGAGAGAGAAGATTTGAGAAGCAGAAAGGGAAGGTACTAAGAGAATTTTAAAGAGAGATCAGAATACTGTGATTGAAAAGGTAAGAGAAAGGCTAAAAGGACTAATCAGCAGAACAAGATCCCACAGGAGGAGACAGACAATAGCATGGGTAGAAGAACTCAGTCAAGAAACTCTGACACGAATTATAGTAGATAAAACTGATCAATGAATGTGGGTTTTAAAGGCACTGCTTATAAACTAACTGACACAACAAATTTAACAAACTCCAAGTCAGAGTGTATCAACAGCATAGTTCATGCTTTTGTTTTCTTAAAGCAATTATAGAATCCCTAATTTTAGTCAACCCAAGGAGACATTGATCAACATTGTATCAGCTGTTTTCCTCTCTTTGATCTATAAACCAAGTGAATACTATCTCAATCTATCGACCTTTTAGAAGTAAGCGCTGAAGAAATTTCAATGCCTTTAATTAAAAGAATGCCAGGAAGAGTTAGAACAAAACCTTGGTTTCTTTCCACATACCAATTAACTTTATTGGATTTAAATTTTGTTTTGTTTTGTTTTGTTTTGAGACAGAGTCTCACTGTGTTGCCCAGGCTAGAGTGCCGTGGCGTCAGCCTAGCTCACAGCAACCTCAAACTCCTGGGCTCAAGCGATCCTTCTGCCTCAGCGTCCCGAGTAGCTGGGACTACAGGCATGCGCCACCATGCCCGGCTAATTTTTTTTTTTATACATTTTTTTTAATTGGCCGATTAATTTGTTTCTACTTTTAGTTGAGACGGGGTCTCGCTCTTGTTCAGGCTGGTTTCGAATTCCTGACCTTGAACTATCCACCCGCCTCAGCCTCCCAGAGTGCTAGGATTACAG
>CAUYRT010027401.1:0-22910 GCA_963574885.1 Lepilemur ruficaudatus | reverse complement strand
TGACGTGTTACAACTCGTATAGACTCATTCCCAGAGTTTGAAGAGAGAACCGGGACCTGTCCGGGAATTCTGGTAGCACGCATCCAAATAAACGTTCACCGTATACTTTCAGCCACTGGATTAACTGGACTCCATAACACTCTGTAGCACTGGTTGTAGAGAACCCGTTTTTCTATTCTACGTCTGAAATACAAGAAGGAGTTACCGCAGCCACACACAGTGCCGCATGCCTGTAATCCAAGCACTTTGGGAGGCCAAGGCAGGAGGATTGCTTGAGCCCAGGAGTTTGTAGACCAGACTGGGCAACAGAACGAGACATGATCTCAAAACAACAAGAACAAAAACAAAAAGGAAAAGGAGTTACAGATATGGAATAGAAAAAGGAATTGTCGGCTGGGCGCGGTGGCTCACGCCTGTAATCCTAGCACTCTGGGAGGCTCAGGTGGGAGGATCGCTCAAGGTCAGGAGTTCGAAACCAGCCTGAGCAAGAGCGAGACCCAGTCTCTACTATAAATAGAAATTGATTGGACAGTGAAAAATATATAGAAAAAATTAGCTGGGCACTGTGGTGTGTGCCTGTAGTCCCAGTTACTCGGGAGGCTGAGGCAGGAGGATCACTTGAGCCCAGGAGTTTGAGGTTGCTGTGAGCTAGGCTGACGCAATGGCACTCACTCTAGCCCGGGCAACAGAGTGAGACTCTGTCTCAAAAAAAACAAAAAAAAAAAAGAAAAAGGAATTGTCTACCAATGCCATGAAAAGTTACGGAGTTCAGTTAATACAAGAGCTGAAACACCTGTATGTTTCAAGAGCTGGATTATATGTTCAACAGAGAAATGATTCCCATACTAAGGCTGGTGAAGGAGACCCTCAAGCTATATTTAAAAGCCTAAAATAAAAGCGTACCCTTATTCACTAATTAAGGGGCACAGGCTAACAAAACTTAAGAAGTCTTTAAATTTAGCTAGTGTTAAATCAAGTCATTGAGGTATTACTAGTTATCTAAGTTTGTCCAGATATGCAAATTGGAAGAAATATGTTAAGAGATGAATAAATAAAGGAAACTCATACCTTTTCTTTAGTAACTTTCATTTTCTTGATGAACAAGCAGGTATTACATGGAGAAAAAGAAAACAAAGGGACTATTAAATGAAGAAAAGTTTAAGAACCACCTCCATGAAAATAAATTCCTAAAGCAAACAAAATTGATGTGTTATAACCCATACAGACTTATTCCCAGAGTTTGAGGAGAAAGCTGGGACTCAGAGGGATCAGGGCTGGAAAGCACAGGGTTGGAGAAACTGACAAGTTGGCAAAGTTGGATCCAGAGAGGGTGGCCAGCAGTCCACGGCCAGTGTCCAGAGGGGTGTAGCCACCTTGGCGCATGGATATCAAAGCAGTTCCATGATAGCACACGGCTCCGGACAGCTGCATTGGCAGACGCCATGGTGACAGTCAGGATGAGTGGCAGCATGTCAGATGCTCAGCCTTCTGGGGGAAAGACCCACATCTGGACGGTGTCAGGACTCTGGCCAAGTGACCCGGTGTTCAGGACTGGCCTCAGCTCCCAGTGGGGACTGCAGAGAAGCCCACAGCTGACCCCAGGCAAACGGAATCAAGCAACACCAGGCAGTGAAGAGTAAGGAAGACTGCCCTGTGGATCCCTGAACGTCGAGATGACACTTCCGTTACCACCAAGTCAATATCACATGTGGTCAGGACCTAACACCTGTCCCTGTGGCTGACGGTGCCTGGGGAAGAGCGGGACATGATACAAACCTTGAATTTATCTATTCCTGACTTCCATGACAAAATCTTCCGCTCTGAATTTCAATTGCACCAAAATATGGCGAACTCCACAAATAAAATGTTATGATTGTTTCCCAACAGTATAAACAAGAAGAGAAAAAGCATAAAATCCCTCAAGAGATTTTGAACAAATAACATTTTTTTCATGTGTGCAACAAATATGGAATATTGTTTTCACTAGAATATTTTCAGTTCTAAATGTACTAAGAGCATCTATTTGTCATCAAACTACCCGGAATAAAATAGCCTATGAGATAAAAAGCCACCTTTTGAGTTGAATTTTAAACACGATGTCACTCAGATTTTCAAATTTGGTCTCTTAGAGCAGAATCCGAAGCCAAATTCGTTTTAGTGATAAATGAAAGCATTTGATTTAAAAAATAAAGTGAATGATTGTAGTGTCTAATTTCAATTACCTCTACGTTTTTAAAGTTATTCAAAATACGAAACAGAGATCCAGTAGGATAAGGAAAATCCTTTTGTGTTGGCATAATGTATCAAAATATGGTAAATATCCGTTGACAACCTGCAAGGATCACGCAGGTGCCCACGATTGCCCTGTGTCTGTTATTTCTCCGTTGCCCAGTGCTAGCAGGTGAGCAACTGGCAAAGTGCTGGCTTCTCCACATCACTCTGCGCAACTATTAACTGCCCGCCTGCTCCATCAAGCCAAGCCAAGGGAAAAAAAGAACGGAATACTGAAACAACGGATTATATTATTTTCTTCTCTAATGAGTGTATTTTAAACTTCATATACAATGTAATCAAACAAAAGGGTCGTGTAAGAGAGAAATGGTAAATTTCAGAAGGAAAGACCCCTTCTTCATCCATCTAGCCTACAATCCTATGTACCTATAATAATAATAATCCTATATCCCACAATAATAATTTTTTTTAGAATGTACAAGCTTGCAGGGTGACTATGGTCAACTTACAAAACTATTGTGAAACTATTTTACCTAACACTTCTTGAATGTTTTAAAAACCTCAATGCCTTAGAGTTTCTATTGAAGTCTTTTTATCTGCACAACCTGCTCCGTATTGGGAGAACTCTAAGAGTGGGGACGGAATTGACTTTGTGCCATGTCCCATTTCCCACACAGAAGGGCCCTGATGCTTTCTTCAGATCCAAGCACACGCCATATGTTCCATCGGCGTAGACCAGGGTACCCCGTGGAAGCTCACAGGTCTTCCAGGGAAGGATTTACTGGGTGCAGCCTTAATGAACTAATTATTATGGAGCTGGGGAGGGGAGGGTGGAAAATCTGGGAATCCAATTTAACCTTGATATGTGAAGCCTTAGTATTTGAAATGTTTTACAGCTATCAAAAAATAAACTTTACCCCAAAGCATTATACAAATACAAATTTGATGTTGTGAAATCTTTCATAAATAGAAAATCAGACGGCCACGTTCCTATCGTATTTTTCAGACTGGCTAAACACTCTGTTTATCACTGTGTGCTCCGCTGTGTGGAGCATGTGTGCTGTTCCCACCGCCTGACACAGATTTCAAAAAATAAGTATGATTAATTAGATAAGTTAAATGACTGATGTAAAAAATTCCTGTAGCGAGCGCTCCATTTGGTCATGTACATGTGGTAACCCTTTAAAGAGAATTTTAAGAGATCCAGCTACCACAATAGACTTAAATATTTAAAAGACAGAGGCAGGAAAAATTATAACTAGTGTGTGTGTGTGTGTGTGAGTTAATATACAGTGGAGAATAAACCACACCGAAGGTGAGAGAAGGGAGTGCTTATAATAATCGGATTATTATTATTAACAACAAAAGTGTACATGGTAGTAATAACGGTGATCCAGAAAAATATATTTCACTTTACAATTGAGTCAATCCCTATGAAGATGTGAACAGCAACGAGCTTGCAGGGTGACTATGGTCATAATTGCAAAACTATTGCAAAAATATTTTACCTAACGATTCTTGAATGTCAACAAAAAACAGGGATCTAGCATATAGCATCTCTCCCTTCCCCTGGTCCAATTTTTATTTACTGTTACACATTAACTTCAGACTCTCCCCCACATGACAAAACGTGAAGCTTTGGAAGCATCCAGGCCACAATTATTACAGTCCGATGGAAAGACTGACACTACTAAGAGAAAAGCCCATTGAAGTGACACCTTCTCGGAGATCCTAAGCCGGCCTTTGTCTTTTCTTAATTGTGCATTTGCGGTGGGAGAGAACAGAAGATATCATTGCCCCTCGTGGCTGTGACTTTGGAGGCTCAGCTTCTATCTGTAAATCGAGGACACTGGAGTTTCTGAGCCGGAATTCTAGGATTTAGTTCCAGCCTTGGTTTGCTGCAGGGACTGGGGCACCTTCTGCTGCAGCCGCCCCCTGCTGCTGTGACCTGGGACTGGAGGCTCAGCTGCTCTGTCCCATCCCTGACCCTCCCAGCCATCATCTCAGAGTGTCCAATCCCAGATCCCTGACACGTGACCAGTCTCATGGCAGCTGACTCAACCTTCCGGAACAGGCTGAGTTCAAGGCGTGGCATGGAGCCTTCACCCAGCACGGCTGGTCTTCCCAACCAGAGTTGCACACTCAGGCCAGGTTGTTTGCTTTTTGTTTATGTTTTTCTTTTCGTGGGCCATAAAATACTTCCCCAACCCTGGATTATAAACCATCCTACTTCTAGAACCCAGTCACTGGTCAGCCGTGTGCAAAATTCCCCTCCCCCCAGTGTCATCCTCTTCCTTGGGAAATGACACTGATTTCCAGTTGTCCATACTTTCCAACTTTCTGCAAGGTGGAAGTGCTCTTAGCAGAGAGTGCTTTCTCTCATCTCCTGGAGTCTCCTCCGGAGTGGAGTGACTTCCGCTAGCACAAAGCCTCCTCCTACCGGCTCCCTCACTCCTCTGCGCCAATGGGGAGGGATTTGCCTGCAGAGGTGGCTTGAGAAGCCTGCTCCTTTCCTCCCCCTTTTTGGAGCGAGGGTGCACGATCCTGCTCTCCGCCTCCACGTGCTAAGTGAGAGAGAGGCAGATTCTGCCCCCTGTAGGGGAAGAAGGAAGAACATGGGAACATGTCAAAACGGGATGGAAGAGTTTGTGTGAAGCACTAGGCATTGGCCGGATGTGTCACCAATCGGGTTCTAAGCTCCCTACACGTGAACGCTTACTTGCTCATCGTGCTAAAAAGGAGCCTTGGCTAGTTACACAGTCCGCAGTGCCCACAGATCACCTGCTCAGAGAATATAACTGTTCCCAGAGCTAAGAGCCGAAGAATATTCTCCACTGTATCATCATGAAGGGAGGACTTGTGTAGTGTAGTGAGCTGTGCCTCGGTGACCCCCATGCAACCAGCTGACGGTGGGCTGAGCATCCCAGAGCTTCTTCTTAACATGTCTTTTTATGTCTGCCAGTGGTACCACCCTAAGCCCAGTAAGAACAGTTCTGACTCTTTGGGGGGGCAGATGCGTAAGGAGAACCAACAGCGTTAAATTAATTCATGCATTTGTGTCTCTGACAGTGGGTTCTAATCCAGTTGTCGGTTGTGCAATCCTAATGAGCGAATGGCCTAGATACCTATGTGTCTTTCAGGGCATCTTCGGTACGTTTCTGACAGATTATACAGCCTAGGAAGTGCCTAAGATGTGGCTTCTCTATTTTGCTAATTAAGTAGAGATTCACCAAGGCTTAGTGATGACGCTAAATAAACCATCAAGCTGAAGATGTTGGCTTCATCTTGGGAAAGTTACGGGCCTACCAAGGATGTGTTGGCTTAAGAAGAAGCCACCAGGGCCCCTGTCCGCCTTCCTGAGTGTGCTAAAGGAACAGGAGCCCCTCTGCAGACGAAAGTGCCATAGGGTGTGTCATGGAAGCAGTTCTTACCTCAGGCTTCTCACCCTTTAAAGATTTCCTTGAAGTCTTAGATTTCCTGGACCCAGCAGACGATGCACTGGTAGACGCAGAATGTGGCCTTGGAGCTGCCGCAGGCTTGGATGGGGGCCTGGACTGCGAGGGCCACGGGGACAGGGAGGTCTCTTTCCACTTGGTTGATCGCGAGCGCTGGCACACAGAAAGAACCAGTTCTGTTATTCTCATTTGATTTCTCAGATTTGTGTCCCCTGCTTTTCCTCCCTGCCCCTTCCCTGAACTGGAATGGCAGAGTTGACACTTCCAGTCCCAGGGGGCATGGGTCTGTTCTTGCTCCCGGGCCCCTGGTCCTCCCTAGCTGGACTTGATTTGCAGGTGAGGCTCATTTCTCCACTCCCCTGCACTGACTCTAGCAGCCTAAGAGAAACAGACCAATAGATCAACGTTCTTGGGAGGCACTGGGAAAGGTGGGGTCTTTGCGGAGGGGGTGAGGTGGTATTAAGGTAGGAAGAAGGTGGGTAAGCAGAAAGTAGGAAGGAAACTGCAGGAACCTGAAGGCAGGGCCTGGGGCCCCAGGATGAGTACACAAGGACCACTCCGAAGCCCCCAATGGCCTGCGGCTTGATCTATAGCAACAATAACTTCCTGATCGCCCATTCACACCTCCTGCCTCACTTTCAAGAATTTTCTCTTTCAACCTCAGAAGTTGGAAAGTAAAAAGGCTTAGCATGGTACATACAGATTCTTCAAGCCAGATGTCAAAACAAGAGAAACACAGAATTAAAAAAGTAAAAGAGAGAGAGAGAACTTAAATACTAACCTTGATGGTCAGGGTGTCAAACGCTTTTTTTGTTTCCATGTCCTCTTTCTGTTTATTAATCTGTAAAAGGGAAGGTCCATATCATTTGTTATTATTTGCAAACATTAAAAAAGAGAATTTTCTATAAAACTTCCGTAAGCAATTCAAAAGTAGCATTTTAAACCGTTTGACTTCCAAAACTATTATGGGAATACAAGTTATAATATTGAAGGGGAATTAAGAGAAAACAAGCTTGTATCCAGAAAAAGAACATTTTTAAAAAAGTGAACAGAAATATATAAAATTGCAAATATTTAAAGTAATTAGCATTTATTCATTGCTATTCTTCTGATGCTTTAAGTATCAGAGATTATGGAAAAACAAGCATTGTTTGCTTATGAGTTGATAATTTGACACATTATTATAGTAGCCATAAATTCTAGGTGTTACAGGACTTTTTTGAGAAATTCAAGATAATTTATCAGTCGAACTTCAACAGCATAACAAATGAAATTTTACTATAAAAATCAATTTTAATTTCTAGGCATAAAAGGCATGATATCAAAAGATGTATTATTAATACCTGCTTCCATAATATTAAGATTTTTTTCATAAAATAAATTTATGAGCAATGCCAGTGATTCTAATTATGACTGATCTTATTTGAAATTAAGCCATGATGAAAAATATATCTAAGCATTAATCTCATTCGCATCTGAACAACAACTACAATGGATTTTCAAAACTCTCTCTCACCTACTGATGAAGCAGAGCTCAACAGAGAGCACATCTGTTTTAGGATACCTTGCAGTCAGGGAGGACAGTCACTGATGCCCAGGGAAGACTGTATTTAGATGGTCTTGGTGTGTTTAAACTCAAGCCTCATACTGTCACCCATGGTTTAACCATACGTGTTCTGAGGTGTGCACCGTTAGGCGATTTCATCATTATGTGAACATCATACAGTGTACTTAGACAAACCTAGACCATGTAGCCTACTACACCTAGGTTATATGGCATAGCTCCTTGCTCCCAGCCTGCAAACCTGTACAGCATGTTACTGTAACGAATACTATAGGAAACTGTAACACAATGGGGAATATTTGTGTCTTTAAACATATCTAAATGTAGAAAAGGTACAGTAAAACTATGATATTATAATCTTATTGGACCAACATTGTATATGCAGTTCATTGTTGACCAAAGCGTGCAGTGCATGACTGTATTACAGTTAAGTTCCATTATAGTGGTTTGAAAATAATTTTCTGCATACTACTTTACCTACAAGACAAAGCTAAAGGAAGCTCAGAAATGGTAAATATCTCAGTAGATATATGATTACTTTGTCTTCCTTTCAAACACATAAGGCTGTTTGAAGCAAGAATTATAACACTGGTATAAATATAACACATATGACAACTCTAACGTGAAGAATGGAGAGATAAATAGACCTATGTAAATAAACATACATTTGCAAGGTTTCTATATTTTACATGAAATTGTCCAGCAGTAACTCTAAGTGGATGGTCAGAAGTTCAGATTGTAAATGATAATCACTACAGCAACCACTAAAATGTATAGCCAAATGATGACAGATAGGAAAATATAATTCTAAAATATTATAAGATAGGCAAAAAAGAGGAAACAGAGGAACAATGACAAAAAAATCAGAAAACATAAAAAAAAAACCCAAATAATGAAATGGTAGTCCTAAATCCAGTCCTATGAATAATAACATTGAATGTTGATAGAATAAACAATCTAGTTAAAGTGTAGAAATGGTCAGGATATATGGGGGGGGGAAAAAAAGCAAGACCCAACTATTTACTGTCCATAAGAGAAGCACTTTAAATATAAATACAGAAAGAAGAACTGTCAACTGTGAATTTTACATCAGGCATAATAACTATTCTTCAAGGATGAAAGCAAAATAAAGATATTCTCCGCTGGAGTCAAACTAAGACAATCTGTTGCCAATAAAGCCGCCCTCATGGAATGCTAAAGGCGGTCCTTTGCACAAAAAGGAAATGATATTAGAAGGATTGGAACTTTAGAAAGGAAAAAGCACATAAATGGATGACAATAAGGGTAAATATTAATATCATACACTTACTTCTTATGACTTTCTTGAATCAAATTTCATGGTTAATGCAAAAATTGTAACACCATCTAATGTGGTCTTCAATGTATGTAGAGGAAATGCTTAAGATAATTATACCTTAAAAATGGGAGGGTACAGGGCCCTAAATGGATATAGTATTTCTACACTTTGCTGGATGCCAGTAGACTGTGGTTACTCAATCAATAGAATTTAATTGACATATAGGGAAGACTCCATACAACAATGGCAGAATACATTGTTTTCAACATTCACAACTATAAACCACATCCTGAACCATACATTAAACCTGAGTATATTATTAAAAGTTAATATTTTACATAATGGTTTCTAGTCATAATGGAATCAAATGAAATCAATAACTGAAAGACAAGAGGGAAATCTCCAAACACTTGGAAATGCAACAACACAATTCCAAACAATTCAAGACATCAGAAAAAGAATAGCAAAATAAACCGAAACCAACCAGAAGGAAGTGATTTGCAAACATGTAAGACAATGGTACTCTTGCTAAGCAGTTTATGTTTTTCAAACATTTTTTGCAAATAACATGCTATTTATGGTAGCATGTAAAGGGTTTATTGTCATTTCAAATGATTTAATCAATCATTTTATCCTGTTTGCATTTCACACACAGTGACTGTCACTAGATAAAACCTACGGAAGCCAAATCTCCGTGGGGGCTTCAATAATTATTAGGAGTGTAAAGGGATCCTGAGATCGGAAAGTTCGAGAACCACTGGAGTGGGACCTGGAAATTGATCCTGGAAACCACATTCTAGTTGTTCCGTAGGTTGTACAGCTGTGTCACGTGTGCGTGTTAACAGTATTAGGAGCTTATTAAACTGTATGTCGTTCATGCCAGAGTGTGGGTTAAGCCACTTTCAACTAATGATTTTTGTAATTCATCCCTTCATTGACTCCTAACAAGTATTTGCTGAGCATCTAGTCCATGGCGGCCACCATGTCAGGTTTGGGGGGTACCCGTGAACAAGATGCTGTTCCTGCTTTCAAGTAGCTCATAGAATGGAAAAAGCAGGAAAGTTAGCAGCCGTCTCCATAGACTGTGATGACAGCCCCGAGAGGAGAACTGTGTGCTGTGGCGATGGAGGGGGGGGACAGGGAGGACCGGGGACAGTGGGTGGGGGTGGGGTTCCTCCTCCAGGACAGAAGTTGGGGCGGGGGTGGGAGGAGGTTTCCCAGAGCAGGTAGTTAGTGTCTGACCTCTGACCTGAAGGATGCGTAGGAGCAGACTGAGAGAGGACACTTGAGGAAGAGGGGACAGCACCCCAGAAACAGTGCTCTGAGCCATCTTGGTGCAAACCTCCCGAGCACAGGAAGATAAATCTGCCTGCTGATTTCAGGTGGGGCGCGTTGCCGCTAGGGTTTGAGGGCTTCATCCTGGCGAATTTTGAACACCACCCACTCAAGGGACCTCTTCCTTTCAGAAGGTTTTCTCTCCGCCTCTTTGACTCTATAAGGAGATGGCGAAGGCTGAGCAGGACCGCCAGGCGGCCTTTGTGGAGCACGTTTTCCTGCGCAGTGACCTCACTGCTGGTGAAACCGGCACCACGCGGGCGCCAGAACCTGCCCCTCCGCCTGCCATGGCCCGCAGGGGTGCAGCCGCATCGGGCCATACGCCTGTCACCTTTGTCTTGAGGAAGAGCCGCTATTCCTGGAGCTTCTCTACAAATACACCAAAAGCATCAGTTCCCTAGCTGGGTGGCTGCACACTGCCACATCACACGCAACAGGGCTGGGCACGCTGGAAGCTGGTCTCAGGGGGAACTCGGGCATCGGGAACCCACCCGGTTACGGCAGCAAGGCAGACTGCTTTGGTGACTTAGTGTGGTGCCCCCAGAATGGGGCTGGAGCAACCTGTACACCTCCTTCCTGTCCCAAGTCTGGATGGTTCCGAGAAACCAGGTGCACTGGGAGGAAGCGGATGGAAGTTATTTAATAAGTAAGAGAAAGAGTTCAATCATAGTGCTTTTCTGATAAGGACCCTCTCTCTGTCTTTTGTTAGCTTCTAGATAAATGAAAGCTACTCAGCCCAAGGAGCTGTAGAAAGATACAAAATTATTTCATATGCTTCCCCAAAAGCTAATCTCAGGGTCCAATCACTCCACGTTTCATTGCTTACCTGTCTATCCTGATCGTGCATTTTTACTACCAGCTCTCTGACTTTTTACCTTATGCTCTTAATAAACAGAAGACAAATTGTATTGAGAAACAGTAATAGACAAGCATAAAACCAAAACCTTTCAGTGGGAAAGTTTTCTGAGTTTTACACAATGACTGGGGTCAGCTCTACCTTCTCCTTACTCTCCCTTGTCTGGGCAATCACAAGTCCTGGGGGAAAAAAGCAGTATAGCAGGAAATAAAGGAAGCCCAAATAGCAACAAAGCCAGCCTCCCTCCCAGGGAATAATAGAATGGCTTGGGCCAGGTGGGGGACAGGGAGGAGAGGGAGGGTTGGAAATAGTGACCTCTGCTGGGCCCCAGGCAGGTATGTGATGGAAACCTTGGTCACAAGAACCTCAAACCCGCTCGCTCTGCTGAAAGCAAGAACCCCCTGATCTTGTTCTAAGCATCCTGAAGGCTCTCTCTCACTGTCATGGGGCCTGTGGTGCAGGCTCTTGCTGCTTGGCAACAGGTTTGTGGCTCCCCAAACTTCTAAACCACAAAATAAAACGTGATTGGTTCCCCTCGTGGGCAATACAGTGGCACCCGCTCCAGGCTTACAGTTAAAATAAATAGGCAAAGTAATTCAAAGTGTAAGAGATCTGCTCTTAGTATGGGGCACAAATTCACCAATTGAGTAGTTTTAATTTCTTTTCTATTGCTGCTAACAATATAACATCGGCTTCCCACTCTCTAAAAACACTTTCGATTTTAATGACAATATGCACATTTAGTTGTTTGTTTTCAGAAGCAAAGCCTGGACTTTGGAGGAATGACAGGAGAGGGCGGGGGAATGGGGGTCGAGGAAATTCACCAAGTAGACTCAAATCTAAAAATGGAAAGTGTTTTTATACACCAGGTATTTGAAAGTAGAGCGTTCCAAACAACGCATTTGCCAACACATGGTCTGTGTGAATAGCCGACCATGATTTTTTCCCCGTTGCCTGCATTCCCAAGTTGGTTTCATAGAAGGCTTTATTGTGATCTAGGAGCATTATTTTGCATTAATTTCTATGACAAGGAACCCAAAACACAGGGTGCTGAGAGTAACAAAACAAGAGTTAGGGAAACAGTCATGACTTGGCACAAATGTGACAGGCTGTAGAAAAGCGAATGTTTCAATATCTGGAGCAGTGTGGATTTCCTGTGAACGACCTTTTCTCTTCTAAACAGTATCATATTCTTTCCAAGCACATTTAGAACGCAAGTCAAGCTGTGTCTTATTTTTTATTATAATAAACACAGTCCGTTTACTGTAACAAAGACATACTAGTGGTGATCAGTTGAAAGCCAACGTACACCACCATAAGCTGGGCAGGGGGTGGGGGCGGGTAGTCAACTGATAAAAGACCAGCCGTCTGGAAAGTTCTCTTAAAAGAACATAAAAAGGCAGTGTTTTCTTATGAGACTAACACAGAATGCCAAAATATCTAGCTGGGCTCTTTTTTTGTCGTCTCTTAAGGCAATTTGTAACTAAAAATAGCAAATCCTTCAAAATATTGGGCTCTTGTATTTGTGTTTTTTTTTTTTTAAATCTCCATAATAAAATGCAAAAATTTTTAAACACTGTTTTAAATGGTAATACTATTTCTTAGGTAAGACTCTCCTACATAGTATGTATATTTATTACGGAACTACTTAAACTGCTTTCTTTAAAATGATCACTTAAAAATGTTTATAATTCTACATGCACTTGGATTTTTTTGATAAAGGTGAAAGGAGTAGTTCACAGGAACAAGTTACAAATAAAGTTTATAAAACTGTCATGATTAAATTCCTGAATTCACATTCATTCGGAAATAATAGAAATCGTCTTACCATATCTTGGACGAGTGATTTTTCATGCTCAAGCTCAGTCCTTAATCTGTCTCTGGCATTCATGAACTGAAGTGGAGAAGCAATTACAATTTGCTTAAAGGTGAGAACACCTGAAATTCCTCCTCAGAATGTAGTGAAACATTTTGGTATGAGAAAATGGATCTCAATATGATCAAAAGACAAATAAAGTTTCAGTGGGCTATCATGTTATATTACTGTAGAATTATTATATAAGGAAGCCAAATACACACAAAAAATGCCAATTTACTTACAACTTTCCTCACCCCACCCCCCAAAAACGTGACATTAATACACAATAGAGCAAATCCTCATCTGTCCAAAAGAACAATTATTGGTTTACTCTTTCTATGACCTATTTCTTGTATTTTAGGGGTTTTGTGCCATATTTATGTGCATATCAAACCATATTCATGCCAATTGAAAATAGCCATTAAAAGCGTACAGTGCAGGGCCATTGTACCCATGCGACTGGCCTCAGTATTTTAAACGATTGTTTGCTATTTGCATGTGTTATATAGGCTGGTAAAATTCAACCCTTGGTTTGGACATCCATGCGATTCAATGAACTCATGTGTTTATTCATTCAATAAACACCCCCAGCGTCACTGTCCTTGCCATCTCAGGACTTCGTAGTTTCCCTGGTCGATCCAAATAATCTCTGGACTGGCCTCTCTTGCTCCAGGTTTTCCTCCATCTCATTCATTTTCTTTTTGAAACACAAATCGGATCCTACCACAATGTTCAAGGCTCCTGGATGTACTCAGAAGGTAATTCAAATCTTTTTGCATGAATAATTATCCTCTGCCACTATGCCCTGCTCCTCGCCACCCCTTGTGCATGGTTCTTGGGGTACCCTTTCCTGGCCAGCTCTAAGCCCTCTTCTGGGTGTCCTTCCTCCAGCCTTCTCTGGTCCCTAACAATCCAGGCCGGCGGCCTCTGTGCGTCCCCATAGCAAACTGTTTCCCTGGATGTCCTGCCCCGACCACATCTGCATCCGCCATCTCTGAGTCCCGGTTTGTGTCCCCACCAGAACGAAATTCCTGAGAATGGATTGCATCGTGGCGGCAGCTGGAAGACAGGCACTGATACAGCTGTTACTCCATGATTGAAATTAAAACACAAGCACCACTGAATTCCATCCCTAAGAGTGCTTAGCCCAGATACATAGCAAGGGGTCAGCCTACCCGGATTCAGGCCCATTTTCAACTTATTTTCCATTCAAGGCTAAAAATAAGGGACACGTGGCCTCACCAAAGGCTTCTGAGTTGCCTCATCCCCTTCTTCCATTTCCTGCTCAGCCCTCCCCTCACAGCTAGTCCCCCCACTCCTCCCCTCTCCAAACTCCCACCGCCCAGCCTTATCAGACTCCCACTTTCATTCTTGAGCCACGACCAGTCACAACGAGTTCCGCAAACCCGTCTCACCCCTCATGCGTTCACGCTTTGCTCTGTACCCAGCTCTTCTGCCCTCTTGCCCACCTCCTCAAGAGGAGAGTATGAGAAACGGTTCAGAGCTGTTTATGAAGCCTTTCTAGAACCTTCCAGATAAAGCCAGGTATCTCCGGTCTGTGTACACACACTCCTATTATGGTCCCTATGACACTGCCCTGTGGTTTTTTCTATATTTCTAGACAGCAGGGGCTGTGTGTGTGTATTTTATTCTTACAGCAGTAGTGCAGGACATACTTTTGAAAAAAAATGTTTTTTAAGCCTGGTCATGGTGGCTCACACCTGTAATCCTAGCACTCTGAGAGGCTGAGGCCAGGAGTTCGAGACCAGCCTGAGCAAGAGTGAGACCCCATTTCTGCAAAAGATAGAAAAATTAGCTAGGCATGGTGGTGTGTGCCTCTAGTCCCAGCTACTCGGGAGGTTGAGACAGGAGGATCTCTTGAACCCAGGAGTTTGAGGTTTCAGTGAGCTATGATGACACCACTGCACTCTAGCCCAAGTGGACAGAGCAACACTCTTCCTCAAAAAAAATTTTTTTCTTCTAGAGATTGGGTATCTCTATGCTGCTGCCCAGACTGGATTTGAATCCCTGCACTCAAGCGATTCTCCCACCTCGGGCTCCTGAGTGGATGGCATTACAGGCACATGCCACCGTAATTTCACCAGTGGGAAATACTTTATTTAGATTTCAGAAAATTTACAGATGAAAAAGTAGATTTAAGTTACTGAAAATATACGTAAAGTTTTTCCAATAACTGAAACAAGCGTCAGCTTTTAAATTTAAATGTAAAATAATTAAACATTAAGCAGTTAAAAAGGTAGTTCCTCGTTGCACTGGCCAAATTTCAAGTGTCTGATAGCCACAGGTGGCCAGTGGCTACCTCCGGGCGGTACAGATCTAGAAAGTTGAGGCAACGCTTAATTGATGTGTTTAAACTCACACAGGGTATAACCAGCCACTTGGGGGTGTGTTTCTTTCCAATCGGTGGCTTAACAGTGAGGTGGGGTTTTTTTTGCATGAATTCCTTATTTTGCTCTTCCTAGAAAGTAGAAAGCTGGTGCAATTCATTTCTACCAGAGTAGTAGAGAGTGAAGAGCTTGAGAAACATTGTAAATAAATAAACTGATGATGGTTATTAAGTGAAACTAGAAAGCTGAGATTTCCTTCTTACCCTTAGAGGTCGATGCCAAGAAGGTTAAATGGGGTTTAACATGGTCACCATCGCAAATGAGGTGCACCATTGAGAAAATGAAACCTCCTTGTGAAAACCTTTGAGGGATTCAGTTATCAAAGAAAGTATCTCCCAACTCTGACCCATCAGGGTAACCATTTCTTTAAAAAATATTTCTTGAAAGTAATTGTCTCTAAAACCTAAGAACATCTTGAACTGCAAAATCGGACCTTGCCGAAATCTGAAACCAAACCTGGGCACGTGTGTGGCGGACTGAGCTCGTGAAATGTGGCCAGCCGGGCTGAGGAACAGAATTTTTCATTTTATCTCATTTGAATCAATTTTAGCTTAAAAATGGATACTGAGTTCAGTTGCTGGGAAACATTTAGGCTTATTAGTAATACTTGGGGAAATGTGAATCTGCTTTTTTTATCTGTTAATTTTATACATTCTCATTCTATTGCTCACTCAAAGAGTATTTTTCAGTGTGTTGGGCACGGTGCTCTGCCCCAGGAATGCATCAGAGACCAAGATCGTGCGGGCGGAGCTTATGGTAGAGCAGGGAAGACTGACCACAGCAGCAAGGATTTTGGGGGCTACAGCAGGAAGTTCCAAGCTCAGCAAGAATGAAGCAGAGTTGCCTCCCCTGTACGGGAGGGAAGAACTACTATGATCCTGCTTCCCTTAGGTGCATTAGGACATCTTAATTTTCATGATACCAAAAGAATTCCCTGCTCTAAATTAAGATTTACCAGATAACGCAAACCCAGCTCATTCATGCATAGAAAAATGAACATCTGATCTGAACATAAGACTGCTCACTCTTCATCATGTAATTTTCTTCTACAATAGCAAGCACATCTCTGGACTTCCCAGCATCACATAACTTTTTTTTGGTGCCGTACAGTCAACAAGGTAGATGCTCAATTGTCCCGAATAAAAGAAGTAGCTATACATCAATGAGTTTTCAAGACCAATTCCCTATTCATATAGTTACTCTCCCCAAATAGTTAAATATATTAACTATTATTAAATATATAGTTACTCTATATATTAACTCTACCCAAATAGTTAAATATATTAACTATTATTAAATATATAAACCAACTTTCCTCTGCATCATAAGACATCCTGGACACAGTGTTATTTGGCCAATGATGCTGATGGTTCAATCTAAAAGAGTCATTTATCAATGTAAAGATGTTACCATACCTTTCGAATAGTTCTGTGATCCTTTTCTGCCTTCTCTTTCAGACTTATAACTTCATCTTCTGTAAACAAAAGGAAAGAGAGGCCAACCATGAAATTACAAGCTTATGGCCCCTGCATTCAGACGGCCTGCTTCAGGGCAGACCGTGAGCCACTGGCAGGCACGGTGGACGCGAGTCCTAGCAGGACTGTGACCTTCACAACTGCCCTTGACATTCACAGCCTTCTTCCTGCTGTTCAGACGGCTGGTCATATAGGGATTAAGAAGTAAGTGCAAGATCCAAGTGTGGCTGAGGGCTAAAAGCTTTTCATCAATACTAGCGAGGGACGTTTCGCTGTTAGTCACAGCCAATACAAAGTGCTTTAGCAGGTGGCACTTCATGACTCAATAAGAACTACCAAAACCTGAAAAAGCCTCCCTATACCACATCAGAAGAGAAGGGAGCCATACTGGCATGGTAGAAGTTTATATTCAAGGGATATTATCATATATCTCACTTTAGGGATGTTTTACTATACATTTTTGTATTGCCTGCTCATTGCTTTTTATACTACAGATTAAGGGTTACATTACATAATTAACATAAATACAAAGATAGCAAAGTGAAACAATACTTTAAAGGACTCTAACTTGGGTGACGTAAATGCAACTTTCACCAATGTTTATGGTATGAAAGAAAAGAGGTATAAAGCATACAAATGATATTTTGTGTTTAAATTTTGTATCAAAAATTGAAGATAATTAGTATGCTGCGGTAGCATATTTTTCTGCAGGGCTAACTCTCTTTCTCTACAAAGCATATTTCAATATGTATTCTTAAGTATTTAAATGTTACCAAAGTTTAGATGATGAGCTAAGCATATAAAACAATCAGTCAAAGTTTGTATCGGTTTATAATATTTCAAAGTGAAGTCGAGCACTCATTAGCACATTTTTGCAAAGGCCAATGTTTGGCTTGAAAAAAAACACCCTGAGTTAGCATGACCTGGCTTAGGAGTACAACTATAGCTATAGCCTCTGTTCTAAGCAAGGGATGCTATCTTAAACGAAAACCAAAAAATGGCTTTTTCAAAGCGATGTTTTAAACGTAGACAACCAAACGAACGAATGCTTGGCAAAGCCAAACACAGTTATGAATTTTATGAAGCATCCAATGCATAGATTTTTCTCCCAAGCGATTCCTAAATGTTACCTAATGCTGAATTTTCATTTATATTGAGTTGGACTTCCTCCTCCAGCTCAGCAACGATTTGAAGCAGTTTCTCGTTTTCCACTTTGTACTCCAAATTTTCCTTCTCTAGGGCTGCCTTTGTAGAGCTGATGTCTTTGGCAAAAGAGCCCTGAAAGATGGGGAACGGCACAGTCCTAAGCAGGGAGCCAGGCATTTCAATACGCAATGCAAGGACAATGCAGATACAGAAGAGCTATCATATAATTTTCTGAATTCTATTACACACTTATAATATGAATAGGAAAAAGGAAGGAGACTGCATAGAGCTTACTGGAAGAAAGGCTACATACAGTACGTTCTGTACAAAGACCCCAGCACATGGGGACACTTTATTGACGGGAATAATGCATATCATATTGTTTGTGTGCCCTGATCATTCAGGTCAATTCATTACGGAGGCTGCGTCCGGGGAGGCAGCTGGGGCCCCTCCACCCACACGGCCCTCTGTGTGCGTCTGAAGTGCTGTCCGCCGCCCGTAACTAGGCAGGCTGGGGAGCTCGGGACGGGCAGCGCCAGGGGGTGGCAAAGTGCGCGGCTAAGGAGGGGGGCCTTGTTGCCTTTGTGGCATTTCCACAAAGAGTGGCAGCTCTGCCAGTGTCAGGAGGAGCACATCACATGTCAAAGTGGTGACGTTTGCAGGCTGGGAGCCGCATGGAGTCCATCAGGCACACGGATGTCCCCCACGGTTGGTTTTCTGCTGGGCGGAGGAGCCACCCAGAGGCAATTCATATTCTGAACATTAACGTGGCTTTGCATGCCTGTCACCCGGGGACTGTGCAGGCGTTTAATGCTATTGAAGACTTCGGTTTAAATCTCTATGCAAACAGTGATTACCTTGTAAGAAGGTTTCAGGATAACTTGCAACAAAAGACTTTAAAGTTATAGTTTTAGTAAAGCAAACTCATTTACATTTTTATTATGTGCGTCTTTTGTTTAAATCTTGCCATGTCCATTATGGGGGAGGCTTTTTCTTACGCAACAGAAGCTTATGGGGACAGCGATGCTTTTTTTCTTCTTCTTGTCTGTTTCAAAGCTACTGAAAACATCTGAACATACTTCCTTATGGTTGTCTAGATTTTACTGCCACACATTTTTTTGAAAAAATTAAGATGTAATAAGTTGAGGAAACTGGTGCGGAACTTTAGACATCATTGTGGTAAAATATTAAACTGATTATTCAGTCTTAACACATTGAAGAGTCCTTCTATTATCATGCCAAAGAGAGAAGATTCTACATGCCTTGTTTCAAAGTTACTGTAGACACTAAAAATGCTTTTGAACTTTAATCTTCAGGTGAGCTGTAACTTATTCTTTTTTTGCAATAATTCCATGATTGCAAGTAAATAAGAATAAAATCTGCCCTCAAAAACAAAATCATTTCTCTCAATCTAGTGTTTTCCTTTTGGAACTGTGCTTTTATTTCACTTTAGGGAGATGTGGAAGTGAATCATTAAAATGTTTTCCCCAGGATCGTAACGTTTCGAAAGAAAAATAAGTGGTTGGAGTGTTTTGTAGTATGTTAATCAACTGTTGAGAAATAAGTGAATGAAATTATGCATGGCATATTTATATATATATATATCAGAGTTAATAGTATTTAAAATATGTTGTTAAATTTTGCACTAAGCTCCATTACAAAGCTTCACGATTTTGATTCGCTATTTCATTCAAATTATTCGAGCCCGATTCATTCTTAACTAACAAGAACTAACAAATCTAGTAAGTGGTTAATAAACAATAGTTTCCTTAATAAAAGAGGAATCCCAGTCATTAATTTCTTGTCCCACATTGTTCAATTTGAGACGATGACAGAATGCATTTATACAATAAAAGGATTTTTTTAAAACAAACAAACAATGCTGGCCTTAATAGGCTTAAGCACACATCCCCTAGCAGTGGCAGAATACGAACATCCACGGAGGATTCCAGAAGCCCCCATTATCATAAACTAAAGAACCGTTTGAATTAATCCGATGAAGTGTAAAATTTACAAGTGGTAGCAGTTAATACCTAAATACGTTCTCTAAGAATCTCTTTGTGTGCAAGCAGCACGCAAGGAAAACACAGTAAATCTGAGGGTTTTCCTGCACCTAGCCATCCACACAGCCCCTGTTCTCGTGAGGTTAACCTTTAGCTCTGTCTCCACCACCTGTCCGCTGCGGGAACTGCAAGTAATTAACGATTCAGCCGCCACAGCAAGGAGGACACTCATTAGCAAAATGAACAAAGGGGTAGTTGTGGGCTGCTTCGGTCCTCTGTCACACTCTGAGTGGCAGGTTTTATGGTGGTGTTCCTTCTGCCATCTGCCCACGCTGCTAGTTCTGGCTTGCTTAAACCGCAAGACTTCTCTAAAATAAACTGCATTAATAAAACGAGGTTAAGAAGGATGCAGATCATTAAAAGGCGGTTAGCTGGGTGTAGCTGTTCAAAGCCACGTTATGCTCTAAGCGAGAGCGTGTGTGATCCACGATCGTTGTGGAACTTTATAAGGGAACTTGCCAATTGCAAAGTTTTTCTATCATGTTATGAAAACTAGGACTTCCGGTGGCGTGGCGTGGGTTTCTCTTGTGCGTATTCGTAAGACATGCAAAATGACGGTTCCCAGGTTTCAGAATCCCAAATTGAATCCTGAAAGAATCATGTCTGAAAAACAGGCGTTACCGAGAGCCAAAGTGTGGTCTGTGGACCAGGAGCCTCCGTAGCCCCTGGGAACTTACTGGAAATGCAGACTTCTCAGGCCCCAGCCCGTGGTGTAAATTTTTAAAAGATACAATGTCAGAATCTGCAAAGAACAAGATCTGCAGGTGACTCGTATGAGCAGTAAAGTCTGAGAAGTCCTGGTTCAGAGCAGTTTATGAGCTTTCTCAGCCATTTCCCTTCTGCCATACTGGGGGCTCTGCAGGCTCCGTGTCCCGTACTTGGACGTCTCAATTTGGCCCTGGGGGAGGGGTGGGGTTCTGATGCATGCCCGTGACTTGTGACGGTCACGGAGAAGAGCAGGTGCTTGCCCAATGAGTGACAACCAGGAAAGCGGCACACCGGGGCAGCGCAGCCCTGCAGAGCTGCCACTCTTGAATGACAGCTCTGTTTCAGAGCTGTCGGCGACAAGCAGATCCACCGAGCAATGGAGGGTGGCTGGATGATGGCTGCATGGTGCATTCGTGTTGGGGTAAGAAAGACAAATGAAAAGTCTATTCAAAACGCCAACAGCAATCGAAATAAAAACACACGTGCACACACACACACAAACGAACACACACTCTGACGGGCTAACCGCCTTTGTAAATTCTCAAGGGGATTAGTCAACGGACAGCCGGGAGAGCCCGTAACGACAATGGTATGCAGCTGAGTCACGTGGGTTTCCCACAGAATACAGCCTGAAACATCTGATCCCTTGAGTGAAGTTAGTTGCTCCTGAGAAAATCCAACAAGGAGCATCTTCCCGCCTGTGCATGACGCTTCTGCAAACCGAAGAGCCTCCTTTTCTGGCTTCCATTCTGTCATAAATATAATTTAAACTAACGGTGTCTCAAACTTTTCTTGTCCTATCACGTTCTTATCACATTTCTCTCAGAAACAGAGCAGGAGAGACAGCATGAGCGCTTATTAACTATAAAGCTAACTATGTAATTTGATTACCAGTGAGAATGAACTAGATAACTTTAGAGAAACTATTCCGGGTTTCTTCAAGTTATTTCCATTGCTACTTTGACATTTTTAATTGTTTCCCCAGATTCTGTCTTTCAAATCGAATTCCCGATACTTGGCATCTCAAGGGTTTTTTTTTAATACCACTAGAGGGGGCAGTTGTATAAGATGAAATTTCAAATTAAACTGATCGTCTAGAATTTAAGCAGGATGGAGTAAAGATATGTAACCCTTATGTACCCGTAATAATTAAAAGTAACAAAAAAGACCAAAAAAGTATTTTCTATAAGTTTATTTGATAGAACCCATGATCTGCTCTGTGGCATGCGTGTCTGTGTTCTTGACATGTACCCCAGTGTGTTTCCATCACCTTCAACCAGGAGGGGAGGCCAGAGCCACAAGTTTTGTTGGGGTCCCTGGAGGGAAACGTACACCCGGTTTATCAGAATGACCTCTCCTTCCACAAATCGTGGTGTGCTTACAGGAATCCTAATGTGGTCTCTTAGGGGGTAAATTATAGTGGAATAACTAGGGTAGCCTGGGTGCCATCTCGAGCCAGAGAACACCCTGCTTCCGCATGAGCCGGGTGCAGCCTCCTCCCTGCTGGCCTCCTCCCAAAGACTCTGCCCATCCTCATTCCTTCCCCAGAACGTCTAGACAGACCAGTTACCAGTTGAGAAAAACACTTAGAGGTGTAAACATTTCAGAGTGTAGGGAGTTCTCTTACCAAATTGGGGTATTCTCAACAGTCTGTCTTGTAGATTTTATGGAACATAAACCAGATGGTTATAAGGACTTGTGCATTGCCTCGTAATAACTAGAACATATACACTAATCTTTCTTCAAATAACTCAAAGCAATTCACATTCCATGTAAGTATCCGTATCATAACTCTACCTTAGCTAGGCATGTATCACTCTGCAATTCACAAATGGGAAACGGATGGATCAAAAATGCCTTGCCACATCTACACTGAATATCTGTGGCCAAGGCAGGATTAAAGGCTAGGTATCATAGTTTTTAGTCTTTTCTATTAAATTGTTTTCTCCAAAAAATGAAAGTAAGTGTAGAAAATTTTTAAAAAGTAAATGCAAAAATTTTATCAGATCTATGCTAAAGACACAATATTGGATTGCTTAGAAGGTGCTCAGTTTTTTTCCCAGAACATAAAGAATTCTAATAGATTAACGAAGTAAACACTCCTTTACCAGTTAGTAAACAAGGTCCTTTAGCATGGTTTGTGTTTCATCCATTATCTCTCATAACCTTGAAGTTTTAAATAAGAATACTAGTGTGGACCAGGTGTCATGGCTCATACCTGTAATCCTAGCACCCTGGGAGGCTGAGGCAGGAGGATCATTTGAGCTCAGGAGTTTGAGACCAGCCTGAGCAAGAGCGAGACCCCCATCTCTACTAAAAAAAATAGAAAGAAATTAGCTGGACAACTAAAAGTATATATGTATGTATGTATATATAAAAAAAGCTGGGCATGGTGGCACATGCCTGTAGTCCCACTACTCGGGAGGCTGAGGCAGGAGGATCGCTTGAGCCCAGGAGTTTGAGGTTGCTGTGAGCTAGGCTGACGCCACAGCACTCTAGCCCGGGCAACAGAG
>CAUYRT010027400.1:0-12937 GCA_963574885.1 Lepilemur ruficaudatus | reverse complement strand
TGGCCAACTAAAAAAATATATATACAAAAAATTAGCCTGGCATGGTGACGCATGCCTGTAGTCCCAGCTACTTGGGAGGCTGAGGCAGGAGGATCGCTTGAGCCCAGGAGTTTGAGGTTGCTGTGAGCTAGGCTGACGCCATGGCACTCTAGTCCAGGCAACAGAGCGAGACTCTGTCTCAAAAAAAAAAAAAAGTCCCAGGAGCCAGGGCTCCAAAGACCACGTGAATCTTTATAACGGCTTTATTGAGGCACAATTGACTCGCAATATACTGCGATGTTTACAGTATGAGGTTGTATGAATTGGACATTAGCACACGCAGGACTCTGGCCCAGCAGGAGAGTGGGCCGGGCTCACCACCAAAGCCTCCCCAGCCCCGTCCTCAGGCAACTCCTGGTTTGCTTTTATTACGACGGATTACTTTTCATTTCCCGTAACTTTAGGTAAATGGAATCACACAGTCTGCCCTCGTGTCTGGCGTCTCCACTCAGCCTGATTGTTCTGAGGTTTGGTCACGCTGCGGCGAGTTCACCCCGTCTCCTTGCGGAGCAGTTTCCGCGGCTGGCTGAATGGCCACCGTTTGCTTATCCGCCGACGGGCGCCCAGCTGTCTCCAGTTTGGAGCGATTACGGATAAAGCTACTGTGTGTACGAGTCTTTGTATGGACACATACTTCCATTTGTGGAATGGTATTTTCTTTTTTTAAGAGACAGGGTCTCTTTCTGTTGCCCAGGCTGGTCTGAAACTTCTGGCCTCAAGTGATCCTCCTGCCTCGGCCTCCCAAAGTGCTGGGATCACAGGCATGAGCCACCACTGCAGGCCTGGAATGGTGTTTTATCATTTTTTTTTTTTTGAGACAGAGTCACTCTGTTGCCCGGGCTAGAGTGCCGTGGCGCCAGCCTAGCTCACAGCAACCTCAAACTCCTGGGCTCAAGCGATCCTTCTGCCTCAGCCTCCCAAGTAGCTGGGACTACAGGCATGCGCCACCATGGCCAGCTAATTTTTTCTATATATTTTTAGTTGGCCAATTAATTTCTTCCTATTTTTTTTTTTTAGTAGAGATGGGGGGTCTCACTCTTGCTCAGGCTGGTTTTGAACTCCTGAACTCCTGGCCTTGAGTGATCCTCCCGCCTCGGCCTCCCAGAGTGCTAGGATCACAGGCGTGAGCCACCGCTGCAGGCCTGGAATGGTGTTTTAAAAATGCCATTAAGAACCCACCAGGCTGGTTTCCACAGTGGCTGTGCCATTTCACACCTGGCGAGTGCCGTGGGAGGGGTCCGGGTGCTCCACACCCACCCACACTCGGCCGTCGGTCTCGTTAGCTGTGGCCATCGAAGCGGCTGGGTCGTATCTCACTGTGGTTTTCTTTTGCGTTCCCCTAATAACCAGTAAGGTCGCGCACCTTTGCATGTGGTCAGTCATCCGCCGCCAGGGCCGCTGCTTTGGTGAAGGCCTGTTCAGTGCTCTCACCATTCATTTTCAACTGGGCTGTTTTCTCATTAGGTCTTTAAAAACATAACCCCAGCAAACAGCATCTTTCAAGTATATATATTTACTTTCATTTCCTGCGGGAAAGTTTTTAACTAAAATTTCAATTTCTTCAATAGATCTAGGGCCATTCGGATTGTCCACTCCTTTGGGGAGCTTTCGTAGTTTGTCAAGGAATTTGTCAGATGCATTGGCATAAAGTTGTTCATAATATTCCCTTATTATCCTTTAAATATTTCTTTTTCTTTTTTTCCTTACGTCAGGGAACGTGCCGAGGGAGCAGGTCTGAGGGAGGCTCATCTCAGGCACTGGGAGCGGAGGTGGGAGGAACCTGCCTCAAGGGTACAACGGACACGTCGGGGCACATGCAGCCGTCTTGTGACCATGAGGCAGGTTGGCCTCAGGCTGATGCAGACACCGTGGGAGACAAAGAGGAGAGAGAAGAACCAGATCTTTGGTCGTGTATTGGCTGAGACATCGGGCTGCCTCTCTGCACGTTTTTGTATGCTTTTTCTAGTATCTTCTTCTGTTTGCTCTGCTGGCTTTGGGCCTGAGTTTTACTTCCTCAATTTATTGTGTGCGCCGGTGCCACGGTGTTGGTTTTGCTCCTGTGTCTGTTGATTCCTGGGTGTCTGTACCCCTTTGTGCCTTCCCGGCTCCCTGAGTTAGTGTCACAAGAGGGTCTGTGCAAGGGCGTGGCTGCTGGGTGTGGGAGGCCCCCACGCCTACACCTGCTGCTTTGGCCTCGGGTAGACGCCACCACGGCCCAAAGCCCACCGCTCTGCCCAACGGGGGAGGGGCCGCTTAGTGGCGGCACAGCCAAGTGACCCAGTTCCGGCCAATGAGATGTGAGGGGACGTCCCCTGGGGGCTTCTGGGAAGAGCATCCTCACCCCAAAAATAGACCTGGGAGGAGAGGCCCTGCTGTTCTGCTGGGCCTTCCATTTGGATGTGGGGTTTGGTGCTTTCCTCGTACCCCCGACACCAGCCCTCAGTCCTGGGGACGTTGTATTTCTCTACCTCTTTGGCTCTTTCCTCCTGTGGCTTTGTCCCCTTGTTATGGGACACTGGACGGATGCTGGGCCTGTCTCCAGGTCCCCAGGTCCCCTCCACCTTGCGACTCCGAGCCTTTTGAGGGGTCCCCTTTGGGCTTCCACCACCCAGTTCACTGGGCAGTGTCCATGTGGCCCGTCAGCCCAGCGTTTGGGGGGTTTGTTTGAATATTTTTTCTCAGTCAACTAGAATTATTTCTTTGTCACGGATCATGGATATACCCCCCCCCCCGGGTCTTCCTGAGGGTGTCAGTTCTTTCTAGGAAAAGTCTTTTTAGGAAATGCTACTTAAAGCAACAAGGCCCGTCACTTCCCGTCCATCAGAAGAGCACGAGGTGTCAGTTGGTGTCCGTTGCTGGCAAGAGTGTGAAGCAATGGAAACCCTCTCTGTGGGCGCGTCAGCTGGTGACACCTCTTTGGCGGGGGGGCTGGCGGCAGCCAGTGGAGCTGAAGTCGCACACACGCCACAGCCCCGCCTGCTGGGACGGGAGCAGCCCAGGTGCACAGGAGCACACACGTGTGTACCTGGCGAGACACCACAGTGAATAGCGACACGTCAGAGAATTACATCCAGTTACGTCCACAATCATGATAGGAAATGTTTTGACATAAGATAATTTAATAGAGAAACGATGAATTACACCCGTGGAGCGCGGCCTCCCGTAGGAAGCACAGGCAGCGCTTGCCCCAGCAGGCGTGTAAGGGCAGGAGGGTTAGAAATGCCCAACACCCTCCCTGATTGTTTAAAAGAAACCCTCAAACGACCCCAGGGTGTTCACATTCTCCCCCATGTTCAATGCTCCTCGTCCCCAGAAGCACCGGGCTGGGGGCTGGGGGTGCGGCCGCAGCACGACAGGAAATTTCAGAGAAATTCGTGAGTCAAGCAGATTTTTGGAAATTATCAAGGATGTAGAAGATTTGAAGAAGACCGTGAGCTTGGGCTCACAGACGCATCCAGGACCCGCTCCCAGGAAGCCGGGAGGTGGGATGGATGGATTTATTTATTTATTTATTGACAGAGTCTCACTCTCTTGCCTGGGCTAGAGTGCCATGGCCTCAGCGTAGCTCACAGCAACCTCAAGCTCCTGGGCTCAAGCGATCCTCCTGCCTCAGCCTCCCAAGGAGCTGGGACTACAGGCATGTGCCACCATGCCTGGCTAATTTTTTCTATATATTTTTTTAGTTGGCCAATTAATTTCTTTCTATTTGTAGTAGAGACGGGGTCTTGCTCTTGCTCAGGCTGGTCTCGAACTCCTGAGCTTGAGCGATCCTCCCACCTCGGCCTCCCAGAGTGCTAGGATTACAGGCGTGAGCCACCGCGCCCCGCAGTGCATTTGCTTTAGACGCCCAGGGACCCTTTGCCAAAACGCATCGTGCTTTCGTGGCAGAGGGCGTTAGAGAACTGCCTGTCTCTGTCTAAACACGACTGAATAAAAAGAGAGTTGTTTTTTCTAAAGAATATCATATATAGAAGCTAAAACAAACATCCCCGAATAACCGAGCTGCTAAAGAGAATCATGAGCATTTAGAGCTGCCCAGCAGTGAAAACAGAGCACATCAAAGTCCACGGACGGCAGCTGAGGCAGCAGGACGGTGAAGCACGGGGCTCACACGCAGCTATTACGAAACCGAGCGGGCCTGCGGGAAATGCAACCTGAGGCCGGGCGCAGTGGCTCACGCCTGCAATCCCAGCACTCTGGGAGGCTGAGGCGGGAGGATCACTTGAGCCCCGGAGTTTGAGGTTGCTGTGAGCTAGGCTGACGCCACAGCACTCCAGCCCGGGCAACAGAGTTAGACTCTGTCTAAAAAAAAAAAAAAAAAAAATCAACCTGAGCAATTATTAAAGTACCAGGGTCAACCCAAAAGGAACAGAAGGAATAAAATAATAAGGATAATGATAGAAATGAATGAAATAGAAATTAACAAAACTCCAAAAGTGGCACTTTGAAAAGATAGAGAAAATAAACCTCTAGCGTGACCACTCAAGGGAAAAAGAGATGACATAAATCATCAAGGAAAGACCAGCCTAAGGAAATGTTAAAGTCTGAACAACAAGAGAACACTCCAAACAGCCTTACACCGATACGTTTGGGCGGTAAGATGAAATGGATAACGTTCTAGGAAGCACCGAGACTGAGCACACAAACGGTAAACGGACGACGGCTACACATGATGACAGATTTCTGACCCTCGGCCTCTGCAGCAACCAGCCCGGAGCCAAACCACAGCCTCTGCAGCAATCGGCCCAGAACGGTCCGGACTTGGTCAATAACGGCCAGCTTCCCTCGCTTTTGTGCTCGCTCCCGACGCAGGACCAACCGGAGGAAGCCAAGTGTGCACCCCTAACCTGGTCACGTAGAACCCCACTTGTAGGGAGCCCGGTCACAGCGTCCGATCCGCCCCAGCAGGCGCACCTGCAGCCTTCCCTGTGCCGGCTGCAGCCGTCCCTCCTCTGCCTGTCCCCGAGCCCCTGCCAACGTAAGGGATGGTGGCCAACGCTCTCGCCGTAGCCAGCTCTGAACAACTAGGCTCTGATCTCATTCGGGTGGTTTTTGCTTATATCCACATACAAGCTACCAAAATTCACACACACGCCCTCCAACACCAGATCTGACTTTTTTTTTTTTTTTTTTTTTTTGAGACACAGCGTCTCACTCTGCTGCCCAGGATAGAGGGCCGTGGCGGCAGCCTAGCTAACACCAACCTAAAACACCTGGGCTGAAGTGATCCTCCTGCCTCAGCCTCCCAAGTAGCTGGGACTACAGGCATGCGCCACCATGCCCGGCTAATTTTTTCTATATATTTTTAGCTGGCCAATTAATTTCTTTGTATTTATAGTAGAGACGAGGTCTCGCTCTTGCTCAGGCTGGTTTCGAACTCCTGACCTTGAGCGATCCTCCCACCTCGGCCTCCCAGAGTGCTAGGATTACAGGCGTGAGCCACTGCGCCCGGCCTAGATCTGACTGGTTTTACAGGTGAATTTTTTTGTTTTTTTGATGTTTTTCTCTCTCTCTTTTTTTCTTTCAGCCACCATAGTGCTGAGGAATTGCAGGTGAACTTGTCCTAAATGTTCATGGAACAGAAAAATTCATGTCTTAACATTTTCACAGAAGGCTAGCGTGATCTCAACCCCACAATGAAGATTAAGAGACCAATCTACTTCATGACTATAGATACAGAAAGCCTCAACAAACTATTAATAAATTGAATTCAGCTGCACATAAGGAAGAAAAGTTAGACCTCAAGATCACGTTGAGCTTACATCAGCATTTCACCGCCAGGAAACTGATTAGCGTAATCTGCGTGACCCATCAGGATTAAAGGACGGAAATCTGTGACCATCTCAACAGCTGCGGAAAGGGCATTGGATGCAATCCAATACTCATTTGCCATAAAAAAGATCTCTTAACAACGTCGGAATACAGCAATCCCCTGGTCTGATAAAGGGCATTTCCTTAAAAGACATGGCAAAATTAAAAATCTGTAAATTACAGAAAAGATACACGTTTGATTATGCAGTATTTTTAAAAATACCCGTGGAGAAAGACTCCGTAAACAAATATACGCACAAATGGCAGCCCAGAGAAATGTTCGCAAAGTATGTAAGTTCCTATTGTCTTAGGATTCAGATTGGAAAAAGAAGTTCTTGATACACTAATTGCATCCACAAAGTACTGAGAACAACCTGACAGAAAAAAAATGGGCTAAGAGTATAAACCTTTGACGGGTTATAGGCCCTGCACGAATCAGGAGTCTTGATTACACTGTGCAGAAACCCACTCACACTGACACGTGCAAAAGGAAACGCATCGGCTCACGTAACCCAAGTCCGGGTGTGTTAGCTCAGTCCAGGTGCTCAGAGGACGTCTTCCCCCGTTCCTCTGTTCCTGTCGCAGCCCGGCTTTCTCCTGCATGACTGCATTGCAGCAGCCTCTCCTCAAGAGGTGGCCACGTTCCACCAGCCAGGCTTCCCAGGGAGAGGGGGAGGGCGAAGCCCCGCTGACCTTTCCTGACCCCCGAGCCATCTGCCCTCCCCAGTCACCCTCAGCTGTTCAGGACAGGTTGGCTTGGCTGAGCCTGGGTCTGCAGCCTCGCTTGGACTGAGAGTCCCCAAAGGAAAACCGAGAGGCCATTGACAGAGTGCGGGTGGTGGCGGGAGGCAGGGGCAGAGGAAGGAGAAGGTTCCACAGGCAAAAGGGGAGTTCTGCCCGGCGCAACCCAATTTAGAAATTGAAACAGTTCTGGGTCCCGTCCCTGCCCAACGAACTCACTCTTTCGCCAAATGATTTGGAGCATCTGCTCCGTGCTCCAGAACACAGAGAACCCGCCTTCCCGGGGCCCCTGCACCTGGACCAGCTTAACTCCTCACACCAATCCGACCGCAGCGATTCAGGAGACAAGTGCGGGGAGGCTGGGATGCCTGCAGCTGGGATCTGAGGGCCAGGCAGGAGAGGGAGGAGAACCCCGGGCAGGGAACAGGGGCACCGAGGCCCCGCCGCGGGCGGAGGGTGGCAGCCTGAGGCCAGGACGGCTGGGGCCGTGTCCAGGGGCTCAGCGGGGCCGGGGCCACGCAGTCAGGAGCTCTTAGGGGGTCTTGATCAGGGTAATGATGGGGTCACATCTGGGTATTATTATAAAAAGATGCCCCTGGCTGGCAGCTAAACACAGAGTGACAACATAACCCAGTGATGCCACTCCTAGGTACGTACCCAAGAGAACTGAAAACACGTTCACACTAAAAGCTGTGCCCGCCATGTTCAAAGCAGCTCTATTCGCGATCAACGAAAGGTGGAAACAACCCAAGCGTGTGCCAACAGATGAGTGGACAAACTCCGTGTGGCATGCCCACGGGCGAACTACTGTTCAGTCTTGCAAAGGAAGGATGCTACAACGTGGAGGGAACTTGAAGACACGAAATATGAAATAAGCCCGCACAGGACAAGTACTGTGTGATTCAGCTCATGGGAGGCACCCAGAGCAAGGAAATGCATAAAGACAGAAGCCTATCAGTGGTTGCTTTGAGATGGGGAGATGGGGATGATAGCTAAAGGGTAGGCGGAATTTCTTTTGAGCTGGGGTCTTGCTATGTTGCCCAGGCTGGACTGGATCTCCTGGACTCAAGAGATCCTTCTGCCTCAGCCTCTTGAGCAGCTAGGACTACAGGTGCGCGCCATTGCACCTAGCTTGGGGGTTTCTTTTGGAGGTGATGAAATGTCCTAAAATTGCGGTGATGACTGCGTAACTCTGAATATACTAAAACCCATTGAACTGTACGGTTTAAATGGCTGAATCGCATGGTGTGTCAATTATGTCTCCTAAAGCTTTTTAAGAAAAGACACCCTTGGCTGGGGAGGACTGCAGTGTGCTGGTGACTTGGCCAGTGCTCCCCGCTCCCAGCCCAGGCACCCCGTCCTGCTCTGGGTCCAGCTCTGACGCCCAGAAAGGCACATAGGCTCCCCTTGGGGGGCCCAGCCTGCCCCTCACAGAAGTGAGGTCTTGGTGGCCCAGAAAGGGCACCCTGGTCAGAGTGGAGGGTGAATCCCAGAGGCTTGGACACAGAAGTAGCAGCCCCTTCCCCATCCCACCTGCCGCTGCCCAGGTGCGCCCAGTGACCAGGAGACAAGGGAAGACCGTGGTTTGTCTCAAGGGGCCACAGGGGGGACCCGAGGGGCTACCCAGAGGGGGACGCGGGGTCCAAGCAGGAGGGACCAGCGACTCCAGAGAGAGGCACCAGGCTGCAGGCGACGGTTTGAAATAGCGACTGGGTCGTCCTCCCCCAGCGTCCCCCACCCCCGCAGACAAGCCTCCGGAGGGTGGGGTGCAACTGGGCAAGGCCCCAGGGCCCTGAGTCGCCAGCGTCTCAGTTCCAGAGACACCTGGGAGGCCCTGGGCAGGGGTGGGGGGATGTGAGGACACAGATGAACCCAGGGGAGAGACTCATAGGATGCCCAGCTGAGTCACCCACCGCCCAGGCAACCCCCCACCTGCACCAGCCACGCCCACACCATCACTCGCCCCAGCCACACCCACCCAATCATCTGCCCCCAGCCACGCCCACATCATTGCCTGCCCAGGCCACGCCCACCCATCACGACCTGCCCCAGGCGGCATCTCCTGCCCCCTGACCCACCACTCCTGCTATTTACTAAGGACCTACTATGTGCCGGATGCTGGGCCCGCCTCAGCACAGGTGGGAACCCGAGGACAAAGTCCTTCTCTTCGGGAGCCACATTCTGGGCCAGAGACCGACAAATATTTAATGAAATCCGTTTCCGCCCTTGCTGGGACCTGCAGCTGTGTCCTCGCTGCGGCCCAAGGGGACTCTGGAGGGTGTGAGTCCGACCTCTGTCCTCCCCAGCGCTCCTGTCCTCGGGTAGATGCGGAGTCCCTGGCACAGCTGGGCCCGCCCGCCCCGCCCACCCCGCCTGTCCCGCAGCCGGCAGCCCTGCGGTCCACATCCCGCAGCCCTGCATCCTGCAACCCCACAGCCCGAATCCCCGCATCCCACATCCCGCATCCCACCGGCTGATCAGACACCCCACACACACTCCTCCTCCTGCCCCCACAGGCCCCCTGTCTGCCCTGGTCCCCACAAGTCCAGGGGGATTTGCTTCCACTCTGTGACATCATCTGCTTTTTTTAATTACATGCGTCTTGGCTATGTCCCCAGCAGAAAGTCAGCCCACGGGTAGAGCAGGGCCAGCTGTGTCTTCTCTGGCTGTGGCCCTCTAACCACAAAGCCCGTCCTTCCTTTGTGTGTCGCCTGCCACGGCCGACCTTAGCAGAGAGAGGGAGGGAAGTAAGGAAGGAAGGAGGGAAGGAAGGAAGCAGGTAAATGAGGAAAAGCGGGGAGAGGCGGGTGGCAGGTGGGCCCACTTGGAAAGCCTGCCACTCCCTGAGTAGCCACTGGGTGGCAGCCACGTGGTGCCAACGGGCCAGGAGTGCTTGGCACCAGGGGTAGGGATGGGAGTGTTGCCTGGCAGAGCTGCGGCAGGGGGCCCCACGCCAGCCTGGCCCTGGGCGAGGATGTGGCTGTCCAGAATTAAACAGGGGCCATTTGAGGATGGACCCCTGGCTTGGGGGGCCGCCTGATCTGGCAGAGGGTCCCTGCATGCAGCCACAGCCTTTTGCCGGCAGTCCGGGGACAGCTGACAAAGCAAGAGTCGGCAAAGTGTTCTGGGTTTGCCCGGGAGCAGCAGTGGTCTGGAGGACACAAAGTGACAAAGCAAAAAGCTCTGCGGCCCAGACCTGGTCCAAGCCACGTGCTCGACAGGAGGAGCCCACAGAGCTCAGAGCCGGGGCCAGGCCCGAGTGGACAGAACCCAGGCCTTGGGCTCCCCAGCCCAGGGCTTCCTCCACACCTTGGCCTTTTGGGAACTCAGCCAGCCCCGGGGCCAGGGTGAGACCAGCTTCCTCCGGCCACGTGGACCTGGCACAGCCGCCAGCACCCAGCCCAGGCGGGCACGGCCCTGCCACTGAGCCATGGGAGTGGAGGCAGAAGCCAGAGCCCGACCCAAGAGGGGTCGCCAGCCTGAGGAGGGGGATAGTTGGCCCTTTGGGGAGGGGCAGAGCAGAGTGCGGGTGACCCAGGAGGGATCCCAGGGGTGACATCCAATCGGGCCTCGCAGGACAAGCGGGTGACCTGGTGCAGACCAGAGTGGATTCAAGTGGTTTAAGCTTGAGTTGGAGGAGGAGGGGCCGGGCCAGCCAGACCCTGGGGCCCATCTGTCCCTCCGTCTGCCTGGACTCTGGCTGGGGCAGTGGGCCACAGAGGGGTTGACAGCAGGGAAGAGACCCCCAGAGCGTGGACGGGATGTCCGGGCTGCCTCTGGCACATAACCGTGGGGTGTGGCCGTGGGGCTGGGTGGGACTTGGGAGGGCCGCTGCAGGCGGGTGCAGGGGGAGGGTCTGGCTGTATTTCCAGTGTGGGCCCCGGGTCTCTGCAGCCCCCTGCAGCTTCCAAACCCCAGACCTGTGACACATGAGGGTCACCCCAGGGTGTCCCAGCTCACCCTCAGGGTACAAGCTGGGTCCAGCTTTGTTTTCCAGATGCCAATCCAGGTCTGTGGTCACGAAGCTCAGGGCCCCTCTGCCAACAGCACCCAACCCTGAGAGTCTCCCAGGGAGAGGAGTCACAGGGCCAGCCACCAGTGCCTGCCAACCCTGGTGGCAGGACACCCAGCACCCCAGGCAGCCCCACCTCCCACGACAGGTCCCTGTGCTGTGGCTCAGCCCCAGACCCGTGAGCCCCGTAGGCGCTGCGGCCCAGCCCCAGTCGGGCAGGCAGAACCCACTGTCCCTGCCTGTGAGTGAGTTCCCCATGCTGCGGGGTGAGAGTTCACCCTGCCGGGCCTGCTGAGTGGATCCAAAGGAGAACCCTGCCCTTCCTCGGTGAGTCTCGGGTGGCACCCGGCGCCCGGCAGACCAGCTCTGCGCCCGCCGAGTCACCCACTCCAGCCTGCAGCCTGGCCAGGCGTCTTCCCAACCCTCCTCCAGCCAGGAGTGGAGCCGGGGCGTGGGAGCTCCCGGGACAGAATTCCCTGGACCCACCCCCTCCCTGGCAAGACACTTGCACACGTGGCCCCACGGCACAGGCTTCCTCGGTGCCTCGAATCACCCACTTCCCCTTCCTCCTGCCCCACAGGCCCCGGGATGTCTCAGCACAGTGGCTGCGTCAGCAGAGGGCATAGGACGCCCCCGCCCCGGGTCTCATCTTGGGCAACTCAGGACTTTTGTCTGATGGTTGGGGGAGGGGAAGACCTCCCTGCTTCTGGGGGAGTGTGTGGCAGGCTGTGCGGATGACAAGACTGGCGCAGTTGCCTGAGGATGACGGCAGCATGCGGAGTAGGCAGAACACAGAGAATCCCTGGGAATCCCAGGCAGATGGAGCCAGAGCCCTGATCAAGCCTCTCCTGAAGCCGACCCCAAATCATTCAGTGTGTGATCCATTTGTCCTTCCAGCCAGTTTGAGTTGAATTTCCAACAACTTACAACCAAAGATATCTTCACTGGTACTCGGTTTCCAAATAGCAGAATTGTTGGTGACAGCAGGCGCGTCAACCCACCCCGGGGCAGCGCATGTGGACCGCAGCCTGCTCCAGGTGAACGGAAGTCACCTCCCTCTGGAGCGGACTGAGAGGGCACCCTCGCCAGGCCCCTCTCTGCCTGCCACGTGCCAGAGGCCGTGTCTGCTCAGCCTCTGCTGTGGGCTGCCGCTTGCATGAATTTACAGTAGTCTGTGGCCTCTGCCACGATCCGTCTGGGTTTCGTGGGACTCGTGCCCACACACTGAACAGGGATACGTGGGCGCCACACCCGTGTCTTGAGTCCTGTGAATCGCTGTCCCCTTGAGTGTGGACCGGACTTGCCAATGGATGGAACGTGGTGAAAGTGACGGCCGCCACTTTCAAAGCAGGTCACACCGAGCCGGTGCTTCCGTCCTGTTTGCTCATGCTCTCCCTCCCTCTCCGTCTCTCCCTCTCTGCTTCTCTGTCTGCCTCTGTCTCTCCTTCTCTGTCTCTCTCTGTCTCTGTCTCTGAGGCTCTGGGCAGAGCCGCTGCCTGGCTGTGGCTGTCCTGTGCAGGGACTGCGTGGCAAGGAGTGGGTGTCTCCAGCCAGCAGCCAGCAAGGCCCCCCTGAGGCCCCCAAACAGAGGGTGGGCTGGGAAGGGGACTCCCTACCGCTGGGCCTTGAGACGCCCTCACCCCGGCCGACACCTTGACTGCAGCCTTGCGAGGACCCTGTGGCCCAGATTCCTGAGCCACAGAAACTGTGGGGTCACAGACGTTCACTGTTTCACGGCACTCGGCGTTGGGGTACCGGCTGCGCAGCAGGAGACGGTCAGTGCACACCCCAGGACACCAAGCGCTGGCCCCCTGTGGGTCTGGGCTCCCCGGGGGCCACACCTGTCTAGCTGCCTGCTGTGTGGCCACACCCACCTTGCCACCACCGTTCTGGGGTCCTGTCACCCCCCAGACACACTAGGAGTCAGTTCCGGGCAGGATCTCCCACAGCAAGCCTGGTCTCAGGAGGACGCTGAGTTTCCCGCCCGCCGATGCTGACGGTCCCCACAGCACGTTCCTTAGCGACTGGTGACCTCCCAGCAAAGCTCATCCACGTCCACGGCGGGTTCTCCGGTCTTGCAAAGTCACCTGGCCCCTCCCTCGGTGCTCTGCTCAGGTGGCTTGCTCACCAGTGACGCAGGCCGCTGTCACCCCAAGCTTCAGGGAGCCTGTCCCGCAGCATATTAGGACTGATTTGGGGCGTCCTCAGCAGGATTTGGAAAGTGCCCCTACGTGGCTAAGCTCCCCTTCCAGCCTCCTTCCGCCCTCCCCTCCGGCGTCCTCCACGCCTGTTTCCACCGTCCCGTTTGGGCACAGAACGTCCCCACGGAGACCC
>CAUYRT010027399.1:0-71302 GCA_963574885.1 Lepilemur ruficaudatus | reverse complement strand
ATTAATTGGCCAACTAAAAACATATAGAAAAAATTAGCCGGGCATGGTGGCACATGCCTGTAGTCCCAGCTACTCGGGAGGCTGAGGCAGAAGGATCACTTGAGCCCAGGAGTTTGAGGTTGCTGTGAGCTAGGCTGACGCCATGGCACTCACTCTAGCCCGGGCAACAGAGCGAGAGTGTGTCTCAAAAAAAAAAAAAAAAAAAAAGAATATTATCGATTTGCCAGAAGTAGCTGCATTGAACTTGGAAATGGCATTCCGTGGGATTAGCAGCGAACACCAGGTCTACGCCCCAGCTGAGTTCTTGAAGGACGTGTGTTTCTATAACTTCCTTTGTCGTCACTGAAGAGCATTCTAGCTCAATTTTTAAAACAAAAGCCACGCCATGTGAACTATGAGTATGAAAGTCTACTTAGGATGGAGACATGCAATTTATTTTCCTTCAGAATTGGACAGAATGTCCCTTTCTGTCCCTAAGCACCTACACACTTTTTTTTAGGCTTCAGAACACACTCAGAACTGACCAGGAAACCTGGACAGCATCCTTTAACAGCAATAAAATAAAATATTTATGCACACAGTGGATTTTCATGAGGAAATGTGGTAGACAGATGCGCTCTGAAGTCAGGGTGATCCAACTTCGGGTGAGCAGTTTAATCTCCCTGAGCCTCAGTTTCCCTATTTGCAAAATGTACGCACAACCCATGCATATGTGTTTGTGCAAATGTGAGGCTCGGACAAGGGCCCAGCAAAATACATTCCCTCCTCTTCCTCCTTAACAGCCCACGAATCAGCAAGCTCCCCTCATCCCAAAGGCTGCAGCTAACTCATTACAGGGAAGTGTTAAACAGCGACAGAGTGAGTTTGAATAAAATGGAACCAATTTTGAGTTAAAAACAAAAATAATACAGAAAATTTATTTTAATCATTTTTTCACTGCAAAGTATGCTGCTTCACAATTCAGATGTAGCAGACATATCTGCTATACATAGTTAAACGTAGTATTTCGGTGACTCTTTCTGGTTATCGTGTTCACCAAACGTTAACAAATATTTGTGAAATCATCTCTAACGCAAGTTTTTTTCTCCCTATATCTCTGCCATTTGTTTTGTTTTTTTGCTTTTTTTAAGAGACAGGGTCTTGCTCTGTTGCCCAGGCTAGAGTACAGTGGCCATCACAGCTCACTGCAGCCTTGAACTCCTGGACTCAAGCGATTCTCCTGCCTCAGCCTGCCAAATAGCTGGGACTATAGTTGTGCGCTACCACACCCAGCTGATTTGTCTTATTTTTCCTAGAGACAGGCTCTTGTTATGCTGCTCAGGCTGGTTTCAAATTCCTGGCCTCAAGTGATCCTCCCGCCTTGGCCTCCCAAAGTGCTGGGATTACAGACCTGTGCCACTGCGCTTGGCCCCTGCCAACCTGTTTTAAGAGAGCACTAACAGTAACCAAAACCAAGACACTTTAATTTATTTTTTAATCAAAATAGACACCTTTCCCATTCCAGATTTTAAATTCAAGAGTAAATATTCAAGGCAGAGTAGAAAGAACTCTGGGCAGGGAGAGAGGGATTGCCGAGTCGCTGGGGACTCTGCATCTATCTCATGCTGTGGCCTTGAAGAAGTCACCTTGATCTCTAAAATGACTGAGTGAGATTAAATCCACACTTGATCTCAGCCAAAAGACCAAGATGTGATTGAGCGGGATTATATCTAAATCGAATAAAGTTGTCTAATAACCATAGAAAGAACGGATAATATTCTTTCTGCCCTCAAAACTCTGATTCTAAGAACATTATGACCAGCCATATATATGAAAATATAAGAACAGCATGACCAGGTGTTGGAAGCCTGAAGCTGATGAAGAGAAATTCAGAGATAAAGCATGAAAAACCAGACGAGGGAGAAAAAGTCTACAAGCCATCCATGTCAGGAGACGAGGAAGAAGAATTTTAAAAAGTGACTCCTGAATTTGCATTCTGGATAACTTTTTTTGTGGGTTTTTTTTTTTTTTTTTTTTGGAGATGGGTCTCACTATGTTGCCCAGGCTGGAATGCAGTGGCACAATCATAGCTCACTGCAGCCTCCAACTCCTGGGCTCAAGCTATCCTCCTGCCTCAGCCTCCCGAGTAGCTGGGACCACGGGCACCGCCACTGTGACCCCCGTGAATGAGTATTTTTGAAGTACATTCATTCTTAAAGCATTTTGAGTCCACACACTACAGTCATGTCTACTTCCTGTGGCTCAACCTACTCCCTCCCCAGTTGTAGCACAGACATTCTTCAAGTGCCCCTGGTGACAGGAGACAGTCAATACATTCCAGAGATCTGCAAGCTTTCTCTACGAAGGCCAGATAGTAAATATTTTCGGCTTTGTGAGTCTGACAGCCTCTGTCCTGATTTAACTCTGCCACTGTGGCTGGCGAGCGGCCACGAGCAATATGCAAACGAGCAGAGTAACACTGCATTCCAATAGGACTTCATTTGCGGACGCTGAAATTTAAATTTCATATAATTTTCATGTGTCACAGAATATCATCCTCGTGAAATATTCGAGATTGCAGATTTTCAGATCTGAGATGCTCAACCAGTTAAGAAAAATGCAAATATTTCGAAATTCAAAAAAAACTCAAAGTCTAAAACTTCTGGTCTCAAGCATTTTGGATAAGGGATTTTTAACCTGTACAAGGGCTACATTAATGTTGAATAAATAACTTTTTTCAGAAGTGCAACAGAATGGTACAGTTGCCTTTTTATAATATTAATTAGGTACAACAGTGCTAAGAACCTTGGACCAGATATACTTAATATTACTACCTTAGCTACGTTACCAGCAAAGTCTTAGTCTAAAGATCCTACAAGGTGGGAGGGTTTTTGTTTTTGTTTTTTGAGACAGAGTCTGGCTCTCCCACCCCGGGTAGAGTGCAGTGGCATCATCGTAGCTCAGTGCAACCTCCAACCCCTGGGCTCAAGCGATCCTCCTGCCTCAGCCTCCCAAGTAGCTGGGACTACAGGCGTGCATCACCACACCCAGCTAATTTTTCTATTTTTATTAGAGACAGGGTCTTGGTCTTGAAGTCCTGGCCTCAAGTGATCCTCCCGCCTTGGCCTCCCACAGTGCTAGGATTACAGGCATGAGCCAACACTGTGCCCAGCTGGTTTTTAAAGTCACCAGAGATGGTTGTGTTGTGCTATATACACTCACCAAACATAATATAGTAGTGTGACTTTCTGTTCAGGTTCTTCTGGTCCACGTCTGCAGGGAAGACCTTAACGTAGCCCCCTCCGCAGTCCATCTTCTGCTCATGTTTCACTGTGTACTGAATGACCAGCGTTTTGCCTTTATTGCTGAACGGTTTGAAGCGTGCAGAGATGGCGTAGAATCGGCCGTTCTGAGTGGTCTGCAGACCTTGGAACAAAAACCACTTGTGAAGGATCAGGGATGACACTGTGCTCAGTAATCGGGGAGGTTAAACTGATGTCCTTCCCCCACTCCCAACAGTAAACGTCCTAACCATTGTCATCGATCCAGCGCCTACAGCACGTTTATATAATAATGCACAGCAGGTGCACTGCTAACAGGCTCTCTGCTACCACGGAACTTCCATGTCACGCACCCGGATGTTTTTGTACTTAGCACGCCACTGTCATGTTTCAAGTTACAAAAACACTTCAACTTTAAATGACAAACAGGCAATCTAATTACCAATTAAGGGTTAATTTTGCCTCCATTCATCTTCCAAGGGGTGGGAATATACAATGAAGCCTATGTAGCAAGTGAATAAAAAATGGAACTCTCTATCCCCTCCCCTCCCCTCCCTTCCTCTCCTCTCCTCTCCCCTTCCCATAAAAGGGAAGCATTCCTTTTCAGACAAGGTCTTGCTCTGTTGCCTGGCCTAGGGTGCAGTGGTGTCATCATAGCACACTGCAACTCAAACTCCGGGGCTCAAGCGATCCTCCTGCCTCAGCCTCCCAAAGTGCTGGGGTTACGAGTGAGCCACCGCGCCTGGGCAGATCCATTCCTACTATAACCTACCGGATGCCATCATAAGTGAACTTGGCATTTTGTATTCACGTGTCCAGACCAGAACTCATGGCTGAGTCCCCCCTACCATACCTCTCTCTCCCCTCCATTCTCCCCTCCCCCTTCCCTTTCTCAGGGGATCCATAGCCCCTTTCCCGGCTCTCCCCTGCCCTCCACCATCCCGGCGAGTCCTAAGGCCATCTGATTCCCTGCCTCCCTTTGCGCCTTGACATTTTCCTCTGACACCCCCATTCTCTCTCACCACCTCTTGCCTCTGATTAAATTCAACTCCTCTTTCCATCCATGGCTTCTGTGTCATGGTCCCGGGAGACCTCAAGGAAAGGGGCCATATTAACTGGTATCCCCAGCCTTACCCACGTCTACTCCCTGTAAACATGCGGTGAAGGAATGAATGAAATGCACAACATCTCAGGATTTCAAACCAAAGAAAAGAAAACTATTGCGGGGGCGGGGGGAACCCTTAGACTCTAAGTGGACAAGTTTCATGGAATAATTTGTTTATTTTTCACTTCATTTTTGTCATTTTGTCATATACCTTGAATTTTGTCATATAGCTTGAATTTTTTACCAATCATTTGCGCCAACATGCATCTTATGAAATCATGCAAAGGATCCAAAGCCAGAGGCTACTGGACTTGGGGCAACATCGGAGCAACAAGGCCAGGAGGGAGGTTAAGGGGAAGGTGGTGCCAAGTGAAACTTTTTCTGTAACGCCCCGCACAGAAAATATAGTTGGCCCTTGAACAACACGGGTGTGAACCGCACAGATCCACTTATGCGTGGATTTTTTTTTCCAATAAAAGTTATGCTGAGTCTGTCTGCCTCTCCTACCTCCCCTTCTGCCTCTTCCTCCTCTGCCACCCCTGAGGCAGCAAGACCAGCCCCCCTCTCCCTCCCCCACTCCTCAGCCTACTCAGTGTGAAGATGATGGGGATGAAGGCCTTTAAGAGGATCCACTTTTACTTAATGCATACTAAGTAGATTCTCTCTTCCTTATGATTTGGTTAACAACAATTTTTTAGCTTACTTTATTATAAGAATATAGTATATAACACATATAACATACAAAATATATGTTAATCAACTATTTATGTTATCAGTAAGGCTTCCAGTCAACAGTCATCTACCAGTAGTTACGTTTTCAGGAGCCAAAAGTTATAGTAGGATTTTCGGCTGCACAGGGGTCAGCTGAGCTGTTCAAGGGTCAACTGTATTTCGGACTTTGTGGGCCATATGGTCTCTGTCCCAGCTACCCTGTCACAGACACTATGTAAATGTAGCTGGGTTCCAAAAAAACCCTTCATTTATGGACACGAAACTTTCACGTACTTCATTGAATTTTATATCATTTTTACATCTCACCAAACTCTGTTCCCCTTTTGATCTTTCCCCCCCCAACAATTAAAAAATGTAAAAACCACTCTCAGCTCTCTGGCTATCCAAAGGCAGCAGACCAACTGTTGTTCGCTGACCTCTGACCATCAGACATGAGAACAAACCAGAACAGAGATCATCCTTGGGGTCAAGAGATGACTGACCGGGGTAGGGTGGGGGCATTCAAGGGTGTTCTCTTTCGGGAGGAAAACTGAAAATGTCACGAATCTCGACCTGCCTGTACAGACGTAAAAATCCATCCTGACGTAACGTTTACCTCCACATTTTTATTTCTTTTTCTCGTGAAAATCAGAATAAGTATCCTCTCACCTTTCCCCCTCCGATCCCTGAACTCATGGGATTAGGGCTTATGAGGCGGGGAGGGGGTGACCTTGGGCAATAAAGAAGGAAGAAAGAAAACAAACGACAAGGCAACCAGGACTCTACTTTTTTGCCTTGGGATCCCCTGCCGTGGAATGGGAGTAAGAGCGTTAGGGTTAGGGTGTGCCACGAGCGCCTCGACTGGGTGCTGGGGAGGCGGGGCGTTTTATTTCCTCCGGATTCTACACTAACCTTTGTCTTTCTCTATATGACCATAAAACTTCCCCGACGAGAGCCTGAAATGCCCAAGCTGGGAGTCATTGGTAGACTGCACCCACCGGTTCCTCCAGCGCTCTGCGGAGGGAAACGACACGGGTTAGAGGTGAAAGCTGTTCATCCGGGTCCAGAAGGTGGGTGCGGGGTCCGCGGGGTCGGGGCTGGGGACAACGGCGGCTCTGGCCATCTTTTGGCAGTAGGCGGTGGCACGGGGTGGCTCACACCCCCGCCGCCGCCACGGGCGTGGCCCCTTCACCTCCGTCCAGAAATTCCTCCTGGAAGTAGACGGCAGCGAGCGCCACCCGCAGTACGCAGACGGCCCAGAGCGCTACGCCAGCCCCGGCCATGGGGGCGTGCGCCGCGCGGTCCCGGGTAGCCTCCCCTTTCTCGGCTCCCTGCTGCCTGGGCGGCTCGCCAGGCCCGCCCCGGAACTACAACTCCCGTCACGCCTTGCGATTATGACCTGCGGCACCATTGGTCACCGGCGCGCGGTGCTCGCCGGGCCCGCCCCTGAACTACCACTCCCGTCACGCCTAGCGATTGTGACCTGGGGCCGCCATCGGCCCCGGAGCGCGCTGTATGCCGGGAAATGTAGTATCTTTTTTTTTTTTTTTTTTTGGTCTCCGGCGCGGTTGCCAAGGACAACGGTCCCCTCCGGGCCTGAGTGCCCGGCTGGCGTGAGGCGGCTGCGGCCTTGGACAACGCGGGAGGAGGTCGGCAGAGCCGGTAGGTCGGCAGAGCCGGTGGGGCGGCGGCCGGGCAGGGCGCCCGAGCTCGCGAGAGGCGTTGCGGGGAAATGTGGGGGGGGCGCTCCCGGGCTGGGCGGTGGAAGGGCGGCCCCGCGCCTCAGTTTCCCCATTTCTGGGGACCACGAGACCGTGTCCCAGCGCCATCTCTTCAAGGCCGGAGGGACGGCTGAGTAGTCCGAGGGGCGCCGGTGTGTTCCAAGTTTGCTTTGTTGATTTTTAACAACTTCAGGGAGGGATCCTTGACGCGTGGTGCCGTTCGCCACTTGTAAGTGCGCGACTCGGTTCTTTCTAGTAAATTTACAGAGTCGTGCAGCAGGCGCCGCGGTCTCGCTTTGGACCGTCCCCGGACCCCGCGAGATGCCCCCTGTCCCTTTGCAGTCCCTCCCCGCTCCCAGCCCGGCCCCGGGCGACCGCGGATCTGCCGGGTCCGTGGATTTGCCCTTTCCTGGACGATGCTGACAAACGAGACCGTCGTGGTGTGCGTGGCGTTTGGGGTCTGGCTGCTGTTGGGACCCCGGGGCCTGTGCTCTGCTTGCTTAATTAACAGAGAGTAGAAAAGTTTCAGCTGACCCTTATCTGACCCTTAACCTGCCATCTCGCACCTGCTAAAGCGATTAAGTTTAGAAAAGAAATTAAAGGGCGATCGTGCATAGCACATCTGCCCTCCAGATATAGCCACTGGTCCGAGGTCGCAACGCCCTTGGCCCCTGAAGCTGCTGACATGCTTCATGTACCCCGAAGAATGCGCTCTGGCTAAGATCACAAAACATAAAGTTTGTTTTAATTAACCGTAGTATCAAATTAAACGTTAGTTGCAATCAGTAACTCCTAAAAACTCATCTCAAGGCTTCACCACCCCCCCCATGGCGCTGAAACAAGATAATGAATGTGTCGTAGCTAAGATTAATGCTTTGCTTTGCTTTTCTACCTGCGTTTGCTTGATTAGATATTTTTAGAGTGTGGCTTTTTTCCTTTAAAAGGGCTGGCTTCTCCAGATTCGGGGCTGCTCTCTGAAAACCCGTCCCAGAGCGGGTGGAGAGAGCATGCCCGGCCAGGTGAATAAACTCCAGTTTTGATCAGTCTGGTCTAATCTGGTCTTAAGGTGGTCTGTTCTCGAGTTCTGGACTACAACAGCTACTTTCTCTTAGTATGATGTGTTTGAGATTCTTGCATACTGTCATATCAGTATGTGTTCTTTTCTTCTAGTTTATTTTTTCTCCCCCCCCCGCCCCCCCCACCCCCTGACCGCCAGACTTCCAGGAGGGGTGTCCGTTCCTTTTATTGCTGGCTAGTGGTTCCGCGGTGGGGGAGGACCATCGTGCTTCACCCGTTCACTGGATAATGGACATTTGGGTTGCTTCCCCTTTTTGTCTATTATGAATAATAACGGTTATGAACATCTGCATACATTTTCACTTTTCTTGGGCCACATAGGAATGGAATTGCTGGATCATATGGTAAACTCTGTGTCTAATGCTTTGAGGAACCACCAGACTGTTCCCCACATGGGAGCTGTACCATTTTACAATCCCCCAACAGCTTATGATATTTCTTTACAATGTCTGTACACCCTTGCCAACAATTAATTGTTATCTGTATTTTTTGATTATAGCTGTCCCAGGGGATGTGAAGTGATGTCACTGTGGTTTGGGCTTGCGTGTCCTAAATGGCTAGTGATGTTGAACATCTTCTCATGTGCTTGTTGGTTATTTCCATATACATTTTTGTGTGTGTAAAATAACTGTTCACATCTTTTGCGCATTGGTTTATTTTTAACTGTGTTTTTTAAATATATGTGTAAATAAGACCTTAGTAGTGGTAAAATATACCTAACATCAAATTTGCCTTCTTAACCATTTTTCATTAGTTAATTAATTAACTAATTTAATTAATTTATTTTTTTTTTTGATACAGAGTCTCACTCTGCTGCCTGGGCTAGAGCGCCGTGGCGTCAGCCTAGCTCACAGCAACCTCAAACTCCTGGGCTCAAGAGATCCTCCTGCCTCAGCCTCCCAAGTAGCTAGGGCTACAGGGCACAACACCTGGATGATTTTTTTCTATTTTCAGTAGAGACAGGGTCTCATTCTTGCTCAGGCTGGTCTTGAACTCCTGAGCTCAAGGGATCCTCCTGCCTCGGCCTTCCAGAGTGCTGGGAGTACAGGCGTGAGCCACGGCACCCAGCTTGTACAAAATCTTAAGGGCTGGGTTAAATACTCTTTTTCCTTGCATAAAACATTTCAGCTCAGCTTTGAAAATCGTAAAATGAAGGGTGGCCAGATAGCAAATAAAAATACAGGACACCCAGTTAAATTTCAATTTCAGATAAACTAATAATTTTTTACTATAAAAGTATTTAGAACATATTTTTTAGTAAAAAAGTACTCGGTACATATATTTAAAAAATTGACTGAGCTCAGTGGCTCACAGCTATAATCATAGTATTTTGGGAGGCCAAGGCAGGAGGATCGATTGAGCCCAGGAGTTCAAGACCAATCTGGGCAACACAGTGAGACTCTGTCTCTACAAAAAAAATTTAAAAATTAGCCGGGCATGGTGGTATGCGCTTGGAATCCAGCTATTCGGGAGGCTGAGGCAGGAAGATCACTTTTTTTTTTTGAGACAGAGTCTCACTCTGTTGCCCGGGCTAGAGTGAGTGCCGTGGCGTCAGCCTAGCTCACAGCAGCCTCACACTCCTGGGCTCAAGCCACCGTGCCCGGCTAATTTTTTCTATATATTTTTAGCTGGCTAATTAATTTCTTTTTCTATTTTTAGTAGAGACAGGGTCTCACTCTTGCTCAGGCTGGTCTCGAACTCCTGACCTTGAGCGATCCTCCCACCTTGGCCTCCCAGAGTGCTGGGATTACAGGCGTGAGCCACCACACCCAGCTGCAGGAGGATCACTTGAGCTCAGGAGTTGGAGGCTGCAGTGAGCTATGATAGTGCCACTGTACTTAGTTTAGTCTGGGCGACAGAGCGAGACCCTGTTTCTCAAAAAAAAGAAAGTTCTGGCCCTTCTCCCCAGAAAAATGTACATCAGCATGTGCACGTGACATGTAGCAAACATTTGGCGGGGGCTCGGGGTGGGGAGGGGAGCCGTGTACGTCATGGCCTGTCCCCTTCCAGGGCAACAGAGCAATGGTTCTCATACTTTCTGTGAATTAAGATTTTTGGGGGAGCTTGTTAAATACAGACACACCTCATTTTATTGTGCTTTGATTTACTGCGCTTTGCAGATACTGTGTTTTTTTAGAAATTGAGGGTTTGTGGCAATCTGCATTGAGCCCTGTTTTCAGCAGCATGTGCTCAAGTCTGTGTGTCAGCATCTTTTAGCAATAATTTTTTTAATCTAGTCCCAAATCAATAAAGTATTTTTTAATCAAGGCATATACATTGTGTTTTAGACGTAACACCATTGCATACTTAATGGACTGCGGTGTAGTGTAAGCATAGCTTTTAATGTGCACTAGGAAACCAAAAAACTCAATGGGACTCACTTTATCGCAGTATTTGCTATATTGCGATAGTCTAGAACCAACATGCTGGATCTGTGCGGCGTGCTTGCAGGCTGGGGTTTTTTGTTTGTTTTTTTGAGACAGATACTCTGTTGCCCAGACTGGAGTGCAGTGGTGTCATCATAGCTCACTGCAGCCTCCAACTCCTAGGCTCAAGTGATCCTCCTGCCTCAGCCTCCTGAGTAGCTGGGACTACAGGTTCAAGCCACCACACCTGGCTGATTTTTCTATTTTTTGTAGAGACGGGGTCTCGCTCTTGGTCAGGCTGATCTGGAACTCCTGAGCTCAAGCGATCCTCCCACCTTGGCCTCCCAGAGCGCTAGGATTACAGGCGTGGGCCACCACACCTGGCTGCAGGTTGTGTTTTGACAGCTCTCTGTGAGAGAGCTGAGGGCGCTCAGATAAAGGAGGAGCCCCGCCTTGGGGTGGGGCTGGGGCCAGACTCATCGGGTCAGTGGTGGCAGAGTAAGGCAGAGTGGGGCCTTTGGAATCATACCTGAGCTTTGAATTCGGCTCCAGTACTTACCAGCCAGGTGACCTTGGCCAGTGACCATACCTGTTCGGGCTTTCATTTCCTCTGCCTCCTGAGGGGCATGACAATAACCAACTCACCGGGCGCTGTGTGGGCTAAATGAGATAATATAGCACCGAGTAGAGTGCTGGGCACGCTGCCGGAGCGGGAGGGCTGGCTCTCGTGGTTAAGTGTAACGTGTCCCACGTAAGACCTGGCGCTGAACGGTAATTCAGTAAGCGGTGCCAAGTGTCCAGTTATTTTCGTTGTCATCTTTGGGCTCAAGGGAAGGCTGTGGCTGGGTTGCAAAGGGCAGCGTGATCTTTAACTAGGTGGGGACCATTGAATGCACAGTACAGACATCAGCTATTCTTATGGTACGTTGCCTCCCTTGTCTCCCCAGAATGGCTTTAGGAAGAAAAGCCAGCCGCCCGATGCAAGATACGTTTGGCGACTTCAGTGATATTTCCTTAGACTATTCAAAGATGGAAGAAATCAGAAACTTGAAAATCGGCAGAAGTCTCACCAGTATAGCACCTGGTCATAGTAGATTTCTAACAAGAAGCCAAAGTATGGGTGAAAAACACTTCCTCCTGAACGAGGACACCGTCTTGGGGAGTGGACCCGCGCTAGCCTCCAGGAGATGCCCCCCGACGGCGTCGAGGGTCAGAGTGGACGCTGCGCTCGGCAGGCTAGCCCGGATAGAAAGCAAAATCCTGAGTCGGAAGGCACGGGCGAGCTTGTCCGACGTGGACTCCGACCCGAAGACGGCCGAGGCCAGTCTTCCAAAGAGAGCAGACGAAACGCCCGCGAGGAGGACGGTTGACCTCTCTTCCCAGAACACAGGCACAGCCTCCCAGAAACAAGCCCGGGAACCTCCTGTCACCGAGAGCGAGGAACAGACCCCAAAGACCAGCAGGTTTCTAAAGAAGAAAGAGCCCCTCGCCCAGAGTACAGCCCCTGCAGCACCTGCTGGGAGGGAGAGGCCTTCGCAAACACCCAGGCTCAAAGAGCCCGCTAGAAAATCTGATTCTCCAGACAGTGACGAAGAGGAAATGAAAGCCTTGCTGGGAAGCTTGATGGAATCCTCTAGAGTCGAGAAAACACATACGAATCAAGGCTTCTCCAGCACTAAACTGAACGGGAAAGAACAGATCAAGCTATTCTCGGTAAGGCTTTTAATTTGTTCATTTTTATCAAAGCCTTAGCATTTGCTGCTGTCTGTCCTAACACGAGGGACTCTTGTGGCAGCTGTCACCCATGAGTGACTTGAGAGAAGCATTTGATGCGGGACCATTAGGGTTTCGGCCAATTGCAGATCTCCGCTGTGGGCCTGGTCTGGGAGGGTCGGGACACGTGACACGGTCTCGTCATGCCTGCGACTGGCAGCCATGTACACCGGACGACGCTGTGTGTGGTTGATGGCACACCAGCGGTGACCAGTCCGTTGGTGAGCTGCGCCCACTTACCAGTGGCACCATGTAAACGTGGGGTTTCTTTCTCTCTTCTTTTAAAATTAAGGTGAAATTCATGTAACACAGATTAACCACTTCCACGTGCAGAGTTCAGTAGCATTTATTACTCTCACAGTGTTGTGCAGCTGTCACCTCTCTCTCGTTCCAGAACATTCCGTCACCCCAAAAGCAAAGCCCGTCCCCATCAGCAGTCACTCCCCGTTTCCCCTCCCCCGGCCCCTGGCAACCACCAGTCTGCTTGCTGTCTCCATGGATCTGCCTGTTCTGGACATTTCTATAAATGGAATCACACAGGGTGTGGCTTTTGTGTCTCAGCATCGAGTTTTTGAGGTCCGTCCACGTCGTGGCCCGCGTCGTGTCCAGCCCTTCCCCGGCCGGCGGATGCTGGAGTCGTGTCCACCTTTTGGTTGTCGTGGACAGCGCCGCTGTGAACACCGGCGGGCGTCCTGCGTGACGCGCCCGCGGCCCTGGCTGCTGTGAGCATTTGTGCACAAGTGTCTATTTGAGTCCCCGTTTTGGTTCTTTCGGGGACGTAACTAGAAGCGGAGTTGTCAGGTCCTACGCTGGTTCTGTTGTCGGGAACCCACCAAACCGTCCTCCACGGCGGCCGCAGCTGCGCCATTTCCACCCCCCAGCAGTAGTGAGGGCTCCATTTCTCCACAGCCTCACCAGCCCTGCTATGCTATTCTTTTCTTGCGCGGGGCGTGTGAAGCAGTAAGAGGGCCCGGGTTTAAGGAAGATAATCTGCATACTCCTTTTGATCCTCTTAAAGATCCAGGCTGGCTAGCACTCTGAGAGGCCGAGGTGGGCGGATAGCTCAAGGTCAGGAGTTTGAAACCAGTCTGAGCAAGAGCGAGACCCCGTCTCTACTATAAACAGAAAGAAATTAATTGGCCAAACTAAAAATATATAGAAAAAATTAGCCGGGCATGGTAGCACATGCCTGTAGTCCCAGCCACTTGGGAGGCTGAGGCAGAAGGATTGCTTGAGCCCAGGAGTTTGAGGTTGCTGTGAGCACGGCACTCAATGTAGCCCGGGCAACACAGTGAGACGCTGTCTCTAAGAAAAAAAAAGATCCAGGCTGGCATAGGCTAGGCACCGTTACGGCTGGAAGGGCCTTAATTTAGAAAATGTATAATTAGCAATATGTGTTTGAAAACAAAGTGTTGTTTCTGGTTATTGGTAGAGCGTTTTCTAATCCAGGCGTTATCTTATGTAAATGTTCTACCTTGACTTCTGGAAGGGAGGAGAGAAGAGAGAAGGGGTCACAGGGAAATACAGATTTGATCGCTGCGATCTTGGTCTCATGCTCTCCACCAGCTGCGCTGTTTGTTTGTTTGTTTGTTGAGACAGAGTCTTACTCTGTCACCTGGGCTAGAGTGCCGTGGCATCAGCCTGGCTCACAGAAACCTCAGACTCCTGGGCTCAAGCCAACCTCCTGCCTCAGCCTCCTGAGTAGCTGGGACTACAGGCATGTGCCACCATGCCCAGCTAATTTTTTCTATATATTTTTAGTTGGCTAATTGATTTCCTTCTATTTTTAGTAGAGACGGGATCTCGCTCTTGCTCAGGCTAATCTTGAACTCCTGAGCTCAAACGATCCTCCCGCCTCGGCCTCCCAGAGTGCTGGGATGACAGGCGTGAGCCACCGCGCCCGGCCCACACTGTTTGTTGAATCGTAAGGACTCAGTTTTCTTAAGTTTAATAATTTCATGTCTTTTTGATCAGATCCCGACACAGCCGAGAGTCCTTTCTCTCTCTGATGCGGAACTTGCCAGCTCACAGCCTCCTCGGACGTCACGTCCGCCAACCTCAGCAGAGGGGACCGTTTGCAGCACTCGCCCGAGATCTCACTCCACGGAGACCCGTGTTTCCAGTGACACAGCCTGCCCAACGCCGTCACTTTCTGTCATTGGTGCCTTTTCAAAATCAGCGTCTTCAAAGATGGGGCATGTTAGGCTCGCGTCCTCCCCGGGCAGGAGCGAGGCCGGGCCTCAGGATGGGTGCGTCTCAGAAGCTGCCGATGACAGCCTGAACGGTAATCCATGCCCTGGCGCCCAGTCATTACCCCAGACAGAAAGGGCGAGGCCACCTTTAGGGTCCCCGGCTCCGTGGCAGCCACGCATTTCCACGGGCAGTGAGAGTTGAGCCCTCACCTTCCTAACTTTTCCTGGTTAAGGGGCCGAGTCAGACGTATCGTTCTGTCTTTAAAACCTTCCTCCGGAGTTGTAGTTCAGGCTACTTTAACAGAGTCCTGGAGAGCGGACTCCGGGTGGCCGGAACAACGGATGTTTATTTCTCACAGTGAACAACGGATGTTTATTTCTCACAGTCCTGGAGGCTGGAGGTCCGAGACCTGGGTGCCAGCAGCGTGGGGCTCTTGGTGAGGCCTCTCCGCCCGGCGTGCGGATGGCCGCCTTTTCTGTGTCCTCGTCCAAGCCCAGTCGCCTCCCGAAGGCCCCACCGTGGCAGGGCTGAGGGCTTCCACGTGGAGATCTGGGGGCAACACAGGCAGTCCGTCCACGGCGTCCAGGAACTCCGACCTGGGAGAAAGCTTTCTCGAGCCACGTGCAGCCAAAAGGCAACCTAGGCCGGGCGCGGTGGTTCACGCCTATAATCCTAGCACTCTGGGAGGCCGAGGTGGGAGGATCACTTAAGGTCAGAAGTTCAAAACCAGCCAGAGCAAGAGCGAGACCCCGTCTCTACTAAAAACAGAAAGAAATTAATTGGCCAACTAAAAATTATAGAAAAAATTAGCCGGGCACGGTGGCGCATGCTTGTAGTCCCAGCTACTTGGGAGGTCGAGGCAGGAGGATCGCTTGAGCCCAGGAGTTTGAGGTTGCTGTGAGTGAGGCTGACACCGTGGTACTCCAGCCTGGGCAACAGAGTGAGACTCTGTGTCAAAAAAAAAAAAAAATGGCAACCTAATTTTCCTTGTAAAAGACGGAATTCAATTCAGAAAAGGAAACAAATCTCTAACCCATCAAAAGCAAACATTTCTATTGTTTCAACATGATTTTTATTGTAATATTCTATTTATTTATGAGGGAAAGAGGAGAAAGAAAACAGGTTTGAAGTGAACACTTACTTTTTCTTTTCCCCCTCTGGGATGCTTTAGCGTGAAATCAAAGTGAGATAGTTGTCTCATGAGTGCCTGCCATGTGGCCACAGGTGCCAGGTGTCACGTCGTCAGGAAAAGGACCAGCAGGCAGACACATCCCCACCTGCCAGGCCCCGGGAGTCGGTCGGACTGGTGTGTGCATTAGTGCCCCGCGAGGTCCCCAGGAGGTCTGCCAGGGTGGGAGGGTGACGCGTTGCCAGCAGGGACTTGTTCCCGCCATGCAGGGACGTGTCGGGATCAGGAAAGAGTGGGGCATGTCCTAGGCTGTGGCTGTGACAAACCCCCTTGGGGCCCCTTTGGTGCCTGTCTTTGCCGCCCGGGCTTCGCCAGCCCTGCTGTATTTCTGGGCTAGTCAGCAGCACGTCGTGCAGGTGAGCGGCCAGGCCCTAGAGGCTGTGAGGGGTGTCCCCTCACGTCACATCCCTTAATGTGCGGGTGAGAAGGCAGAACCAGGACCAGCATCAGGCCCCGGGTCCCCCCGTCCTGCCGTCGGTCTGCCTGCCCTGCCCTCCACTCTCTGGAGCCCTCGCTCCTGGGCTGGGGGCGTCCCCTCGTGGCCAGAGCCTGCCCGCCCGCGTTCAGACACAGCCTTGAGGGAGGCAGCCGGGAGTGATGAGCACAAGTCCAAGTTTGGCGTCCAGCGTGCCTGGGGTGGACGTCCTGGCTCCGCCTTTTCCTAGCTGTGCAATCTCAGGCTTTCTGTGCCTCAGTCTCCACATCCGTGAAATGGGGGCAGTGGTAGAAAGAGCCTCCCGGAGCTGTTCTGTGTGTAGGGGTCAGCCCCTGTGACCATACTGTTGTTCCTCAGCCAGCGCAACATTGTCCCAAAGCGCCCGCGTCTGGAGTCTCCCGTGCCATCTTTGCTCTGGGCCAGCTGGGATGACTCAGTTCAGTGGCTTTGTGTCCTTAAACATCGTCCGTGTACGTCTTGCCCCTACCCACCATGTGAGCTGTAGCAACAGGAAGTGGTAGCGGAGGGGCCGAGCCCTGGGACCCGTTCCTGGCGGGACTTGATCTGGGTCTCGGGAAGTGGGTGGGCCAAGGACAGACGGAGGAAGGCAGGCGGTGCTGCCCTCAGCCTGGCGTTGGCGGCTGCACTCAGCTGGCCTTCCCAGACGGGGGGGGCAGCTCAGTCTTCTCCTCCCCCCGCCCCCCCCCCCCCCCCCGCCTTCTACCCGGAGGGCCCTGCTCCAGCCTGTTCTGAGAGGCACCTGTTCCATCCCGCCTCCTGCAGGGAACTGTGTCCTCCACGGCAGTGCGACTGCCCTGTGCCCTCCAGGGAGCCCCTTAACAACTCGGCCCCTCTAGGTGCCTGCCAAAGCCAAGAGTGCTGGATTATGTCCCTGCTTGGGTTTGGAGACCCTCCGGGGCGGAGGCACCCCTAGCGCAAACACGCGCGCACACACGGCTCCTCCGCTTTGGGGGCTGAGCCGAATCACGTGGTGGGAGTCCCTGCCGAGGGCGGGCTCGAGGCACCAAACGCGCAGTCGCTGCCCCTTGGCCGCGGCGTCCGGCCTGTGCAGGGGCTCGGCGCGCTTCGTGCCGGTGCGGGGGCATTGGCCGGTCGGCGCGCCAGGATGGTCACTGGGCCTCTACTGCGCCTTTAACTCGTTGTGAATGAGAACTTAGGATGCTCTGGGGCCACGTCTCGGGTCCCCTCCCGCCGTGTGCTGTCACCAGCTTCCCTCAGTACATGGTGATCATCGGCTGTTCTGTCCAGACCAGGGCCAGGGGCCCGCTGTCCGTCGTCTTCATGAACAGAGTTTCAGCAGGACGCGTTTTCCGCGGCTGCGTTTACACGGTGACGGCCGAGTTGGATAGTCGCGGCGGGCTGCCCCGGAAAGCTGGAAGTGTGTCCCTCCTGGCCTCTTTAGGGAAAAGCGTGCCGACCTCCGGGGCACCTTATGGAGGGCGGCACCCCAGCTCTTCACGTCTTTCCAAACATTTATGGAGTAAATAAGGGAGTAAATGTCGTCATGCTTATTTTTTCATTACAGAGTTTAGAATAAACGTTTTATCCCTCGACGATCTGGCTCCAGCCGTCAGCGAGGACTCGGCCGTGGGACAGGAAGTAAGTACACGGAGTCGTTTTTGATCGTAGATTGTTACGTACAGAGGCTCGCAACTGCCATGTTCCATTCAGGCCCGGGGTCCTCAGTTCTGCCCCCCAGGGACATCAGCAACATCTGGGGACATTTTGGCTGTCACGATTGGGGGCTGCGGGTGCCACTGGCATCGCCAGTGGGTGAAGGCCAGGAACGCCGCTCGGTGCCGGGCGATACACAGGGCGGCCTCCGCTGCCAAGACCGTCCTGGCCCCGCATGTCGGGAGTGCAGCAGCCGGTGGAGCCTGATTGAGGTGATAAGAGGATAAAGCTACTTCATCTAGCAGGTGATTAAAGAGCATTCCACCAGGCCGGGCGCGGTGGCTCACGCCTGTCATCCCAGCACTCTGGGAGGCTGAGGCGGGAGGATTGCTCAAGGTCCAGAGTTCGAAACCAGCCTGAGCAAGAGCAAGACCCTGTCTCTACTAAAAATAGAAAGAAATTAATTAGCCATTAAAAATATATAGAAAAAATGAGCTGGGCGTGGTGGCACATGCCTGTAGTCCCAGCTACTGGGGAGGCTGAGGCAGGAGGATCGCTTGAGCCCAGGAGTTTGAGGTTGCTGTGAGCTAGGCTGACGCCACGGCACTCTAGCCTGGGCAACAGAGTGAGACTCTGTCTCAAAAAAAAAAAAAAAAAAAAGCACCCACCTAAACCGCCCACAGCAAGGCCTGCGCCGAGGCAGCAAGGCGCCGTGTGACTGCCACCCGGCTCGCAGCTGCTGTCAAATGCACATTTCGGTGACTCGTAGCAATGGGACTTCACATGGCACCCCCGTGCCACCTGAGCACGCCTCACGCCGCCACAGGCCGGGAGACCGTGTGCTGGCACTCTCGGCCCGCGTGGTCAGAACACGCCCCTGCCGCAGCTCAGGGGGGGCCAGCGCGGACCCTGCTGCTCCGGGACCGCGCACGTCCCCTGCTTCTAGGGACCTGGTGTTTTAGCGCGTTGGTCTTTCAAGAACACTTGCCGGTGACCTCTGCTGCCCTTCCTTTTAGGAACAAAGTGCGCGGAGGAAAGAGCCGTCCCGCAGGAGCCCCAGCGCCAAGGCTTCTGCCAGGCAGGGCGCCCCGAGACGCGCCTGGGCGACGGGCTCGGCGTCCCGGGCTAAGGCCAGCTCTGCAGCGGGCGGGGACGAGGGCCTCCCCACTGAAAGTGACTTCTCTGAGCATCTCAGCGCCAGCTCGGCCTCCACTGCCCGGCAGGACTGCACTTCCAGCGAGCGGTCATCGTCGGAAGCGGACCCGGCTTACTCTGACGACTTCGAAAACCCTCCAAGTCCGACGGCCTCTGAGTCGACAGCCCGTTCCCAGGAGTCTCCAGACAGAACGCTGGACTCTGTGTCCGAGTGCTCTTCAAGTCTGCAGACAGACCTTGTCCCACAGACCCCCAAGTCTGGGAAAAAGTGGGCCAGGGGTGTGACAAGGGCCCTCGTGAAGGAGACAGCTGTGCAGACCTTGGACTCCGCCTTCGCCTGTCTGTCAACCGAGGGTAAGTGCGGCGGCCGTGGGGACCAGGGCAGGTGGGACAGGTGCTCGGTGTGTGGCCCACAGCATCCTGGAAAACATATAGAAGACCCTAGGTCCCCGAGATTTGGCGCTTGTCATTAAGTAGCTGGGGACAGAGACCCCAGCCCCTGGTTTCCTCTTCCATGGATGGGGGCAGCTGTCCCGGGTTTTCCCGGTGTCTTCCTAGCTCTAAAGCGTCCAGAAGTTTCAGAACCAAAGACGAGGGCAGTGGGTTTCACTGGTGATGCCGCCTTAGCGGCCCTTGGCAAGGTCTGGAGGGTGGGGGCTCTGGCCTCTGCTGGGTGGGGGCCAGGGATGCTGCCAGATACCCTGCACCGCACAGGACACCCCCACTCTAGAGCAGCATCTGACTCCAAGTGGGTGCCGGATCCTCCTGCTTCAGCCTCCAGAGTAGCTGGGACTACAGGCATGTGCCTCCACGCCCGGCTAATTTTTCTATTTTTAGTAGAGTTGGGGTCTCGCTCTTGCTCAGGCTGGTCTCGAATTGATCTCAAGCGATCCTCCCGTCTTGTCCTCCCAACGTGCTGGGATTACAGGTGTGAGCCACCGTGCCCGGCCTCTATAAAAATTTAAAAATGTTCTGGGTGTGGTGGCGCCCGCCTGTAGTCCCAGCTACTTGGGAAGGAGGCTGAGGCAGGAGGATCACTTGAACCCAGGAGTTGGAGGTTGCATTGAGCTATGGTGGTGCCACTGTACTCCAACCCAGCCTGGGTAATGAGGAAGACCCTGTCTTTAAAATAAGACTGCATCACAAAAGCAAAGGGCAGAATGGTGGCCATGACGTTCAGAAAAAGGAAAGAACGGCCCGCATAGTTTATTTCGGCGTCATGTCCATGGACGAGAAAGTCATTGCTTTGTGTCCTGCTCACTCTCCCCCTCCCTTTGTCCCCGAGACAGCGGCCAGTGTGGCGACTATCGGGCCTGCTCTGGGAGGCGCCTATGTGGACCCGATACCCATTGCCAGTCACGTCATCAGCGCTGACGCACTAGAAGGTAACAGCCCGATGTGGTGGGTCCTTCCCGTGACATTTTGCAGACTGCATCTGACCTTTGGACTCGTGCCCACCCTTGGAGGTGTGGCACCCCCTTTAATGCTGGGTTCAAGGTATCCCTTGGGTGGGAATTATCGCCGCCAGGGACGACTGCCACAGTTTCTAGGATCCCAGATGACAGCCCGAGAGCATCCTTGAACCTTCTGTCTCTTGCAGAGGGACACCAGTGTCAAGCAAAACAGGAGGGTGGACAATAACAGGCCTGTAAACCCTCCACCCCAGCAAGGCCACTTGTATGTTGTATGTCACCCGGGAGCCTTTTTGTCTCTAAGCCACAATTTTTTTTCCCTGAAGACACTTACTTTTGATCAGTACCGAGCAGTAGCCACAGGTGGGGCGGACTCATCCCTGGCCTCCTGGGCCGAGTCTGGGGTGTCTCTGTGGAGCTGGGAAGGGCCCTGGCCTGGCCTGGGGCGTGCGGAAGGCACCCCAAAGCCACCTTAGAGAGTTCAGACTTTGCCCAGTCCCCGTGGAGCCCCCGAAGGCTCGTGTGATACAAGTTAAGAGTCTGTCTGGTACCTACTATTTTTTCCCTTTTCAATTTTCTTAATAGGATTTTTAAAAAAAGTATGAAGATACTAAAATATACCAGTTGTAATAAGAGAAATGTTTATATCTTTTTTTTAAAAGAACCCTTAACATCCTGTTTTTCCACTTAACGTTACCGCAAAGATTTTTCTACATTACCAAGTAGTCCTTTTTTTTAAATTTTTTAATTTTTTTATTTCAGAATATTACAGGGCCAAGTGGTCCTAATAATGATCATTTTTAACAGATGCCCAATTTTTAATTATATTTGAAATGTAGTTAACATTTTTATTTGTATTTTTAACTTTTTTATTTCTGAGTTTTAATAATTTTAGTGTTTCAAAAGACATAACATTTTTAGTTTTTAATTCCCATTTTGCAGATGAAAAAAGACAGAACTTTCATCCTCATAAGCGTGTTTGTGTGTGTGGATCGGTGGCATTAACTGCAGCCACGTTGGTCCGGCTGTGCGGCATTGATGCCAGTTTACTAGACTTTTAAAATGTTTTTATTGGAATATCCTAGTTGCGCCTATTTCCGGGGTGCCTGTGATACCGATAGCTACACATAACATGTAACGATCAAATCGGGGTGACGGGGATGCCCATCGCCTCAAATGTTTATCTTTTCTGCGTGTTGGGAACATTCCAATTTTTCCATTTCTTTTCTGGCTTTTTTTTTTCTTTTTTTTCTTTTTGAGACGGGGTCCTGCTGTGTCGCCCGGGCTGGAGTGCGGTGGTGTTGTCATATAGCTCACTGCGGCCTCCAGCTCCTGGGCTCAGGCGCGCGTCCCCACACCTGGCTAGTTTTCAGATTTTTGTAGAGGTGGAGTCTCGCTACTGCCCAGGCTGGTCTTCTAGCTGTTTTGAGAATTCGCTAGACTTTTCTCTTAGTGTTTGGTGTTTGGGTTAAAACTTCCACTTTTGCCTGGGAGCGAGCAGGGACCAGCTCGGTAGTGGGCGAGTCACCTGTTAGAGTACGGAGACGGGCAGGACTAGGGAGGCCTCCACCACCCCAGAAGGTGGCAGTCCTTCTGGAAAGCGGCCCAACGGCGCCAGGCCGTTGGGCGCGGAGCGGGGGTGGGGGTGCAGAACTCCCGGGGCCCCCATGGAGCCGCCGAGTGACACAGGGTGGGGACAGCCCTGACAGCCCACAGCCCGGCCGTGCTGGCGCTGAACGACCTGCTGAGGCAGCAGCTGAGCCTGACGCAGCAGTTCGTCGCGGCCAGCCGCCACCTGCACGCCTCCCTCCTGCGGTCGCTGGACGGGGACTCCTTCCACTACCACTCCCTGGAGGAAGCGAAGGAGGTGAGCGGGGCACGGCCACGTCTTCCCCGGGCGGGGGCGGCGTGGTGTCGGGGGGCAGCTCCGAGCCGCCAGTCGGGGGCGTGATGGCGTCGCGGACCCTCAGCCCGGTGCTGCGGGGATGTGTCGGGGCTGTTACCGTCTGTCCTTGGGGAAGGGCCCTCGTTCCCTCCTTGGTCTGTGACAAGAGCTGGTGCAGGTGGGGGACTGAGCACCTGGGCCCTGCGGCTGCCCAGCCCGGCCTCTGTGTGACCTCGGACCAGAGGGGGCCGACTCGTGGAGGCACCGTCTCCCCCTTTCACGGACCCTCCCGAGTGCCGCCCGAGGTGGGGCTGGAGGTGGCCCAGCCTTTCTCCCTGGTCCCTCGGGCCAAAGCCCAAGGGATGTCACCTTCACTTTCCTTTTTTTCCCTCCAAAATTTTTTTTCTGATTACCAAAAAATAGGGGCCTGTTTTCTAAAAATCCCGGTCCAGAGATGTGTCATTTACAGTCCTCCGTAATTTCAGGGGTAACTGTCTCCAAGTTGAGGTCTCTTCCTTCAGATCCTCCCTGTGCCGAGTGCGAACCATATTTGTGTGTTTCTTCTTAGAAATGGTGTCATACTGTATGCAGTGTCCTTTATGGTGATTTTTAAAATTTTTACATACCAACATTTTAATTTGTATTCCTAAAAAACGACTTTAGAAACACAAAAGCAGGCCGGGCGCAGTGGCTCACGCTCGTGGTCCCAGCTACTTGAGCCCAGGAGTTGGAGGCTGCAGGGAGCTGTGATGACCACGGCACTGCAGCCTGGGCAACAGAGCGAGAGTCTGTCTCAAAAAAACAAAACTAAACGCCGCCAAAAACAAAAAAGTAAAATCATGATGCCATGTTAATGCGCGAGCCAAGTTTCCTTAGTGTCCAGGAGTAGCCAGTGCTCAGATTTCTGCTCATCTTGCTAAAGTTGTATATCCTGTTCCCATTTTTTAAAACCAAAATCACATTTTATTTGGACTCAAACTCTGCAAAATTGATTTTCTTCACCAAAAAGAACAGCAACATTTTCTGTATTATTTCTAGATAAACCACAAAAACCCTTATTTCTGTAGCCTCTCCAGGTTGTGTGTGTAAATCAAGACGCAGCAGATGAAGTCGTGGGAAAAGACAGAAGGAAACAAGCCAGCTGTCAGCGCCCACGGCCTCTGGCTCTGCCTTAACCATGGAACAGAAGCGGGCGGCACAGACCGGCTGAACGTTCAGGGAGACAAAGGCTGAGCCGGGGCCGTGAGCAGGACACGCAGACGGGAAGCCTGGCTGGCCCTTCTGTTCAAACTTTAACTGTCGCTTCGTTCCTGTTTTGGAGTCAGGACCCAAGGTCCAAACATCGAGACTGACTGATGTGCCTTGAGCCTCTTAATCTAGAGCAGTAACCGGTTCTCAGTCCCGAGCAGCCTCAGAGTCCCCTGGTGCCTGTGAGAGCAAGCGCCGGGCCCTCCGCAGCGGGGCAGGCCTGGGAGTGGGCGTTTCTACTGCTGCTGCCTGGGGACCCACTTTCTACAGGTCATTCCCCCATCTCTCCCTTGTTTCCTTGCAGTTTATTGCTTTATTGTATGTATTTTTTTAGAGGCAGGGTCTTGCTCTGCTGCCCAGGCTGGAGTGCAGTGGCGTCATCATAGCTCACTGCAGCCTCGAACTCCTGGGCTCAAGTGATCCTCCTGCCTCAGCCTCCCGAGTAGCTGGGACTACAGGCATGCGCCACCATGCCCGGCTAATTTTTAAATTTTTTGTAGAGATGGGGTCTCGCTGTGTTGCCCAGGCTGGTCTGGAACTCCTGGCCTCAACCAATCCTGCTGCCTCAGCCTCCCAAAGTGCTAGGATAATAGGCGTGAGCCACGTGCCTGGCCCAGTTTATTGGCTGAAGAAAGCAGGTTGGCTGTCCGACGGGCTCCGCATTGTGGACTTTGCTCATTGCACCTCTTTGGGGTCCTTTAGCTCATTCCTCTGTGGGACGTACGTCAGCTGATCCAATGCAGGTTGAAGTGATGTGATCACACCACCTGCCTACAGCCCACCATGGCTCCCTGCTGCCTGCTCCAGGCCCACATCCTGACTGTGGCACCCGTGCCCTTGTCCCCAACCCCACCCACTCTGAGGGCACCCACAGGCACCCCGTTTCTCAGGGCTTACCCTTGTGTGGCACCCACCCGGCCCGCCTGGGCATCCCTGTCCCCTTGTGTTTCCATAGTTCCTGGGCACTCCTGCGTGCCAGCTCTTGTCACATGGTGTTCCATCCCCTTATGTGAGCCCAGTGTGCACTCACTTCCTCAGAGCCCAGAAGCCACTGGGTATGTACCACGGTGGTGGTGATGGCTCCCGTCTGTCCTCTGCCCTGCAGTACATTAGGTGCCACCGGCCCACTCCGCTGACCATGGAGGACGCCCTGAAGGCGGTGAAGGAGGAGCTGTGAGCGCCAGCAGGTGAGGCTGACGTGGGTGGGGCCCCACCTAAGGGACTGTCCTACGCGCCTGACACACACACACACACACACACACACACGACAGAGCAGTGTCCAGGGGACACTCCGTGGTGGGGGCAGATGGAGCTGGGCTAAGGGCGCAGGATTGTCCCAGCTCGGTAAGTGACCCCCCCCCAGCCGCTATCTCCTTGGTGGGTTGTCACGAGGAGCCAGCAGGCCCAGCACCCGCGAGGACACACCACAGGCCGGTGGGACTGGAGCCGTGGGTGGAGCTGCTGGCCACTCACAGCAGGGCGGGGCCACTCAGCCAGGTAAGGGGGCCGAGGGGGCCGCCGGAAACTGCAGGCAGCCGGGGCAGGAGGCCGAGCCCAGCGCACAGCGAGTCTGCGCCCGTACATGCCGCCGCCTCCCCAGCCAGAGTCCACTTCCGACTTAACACGCAAAGGAAGAGGTCTTTAAAAAAAGTCTTTATTTGAAGGCAAAACAGTAAAATCCACAAGAAATTGTTAACAGCACGTGTTTGTTTTATCCAGAATCAGACAGGTTCGAACAATTCACAGCTACAGGAAATCTAGACCAGAATCAAATACTTTATCGCGTCGGGTTGAAGAGGCGGAGAGGATTTTGCATCTTATTGAAAAGAAGTTTTCAAAAACGTTTCTGTACAAATAAACGGCACCACGCCCAGCTGCCCAGGGACGCCAGGTGCGGCCGGCCGCTGTCCCCCGCAGCTTCCGGCAGGGCAGCTCCCTGCTGGCCTCACCTCCCTTGGGGTGGGCCGGGGGCGCAGCGCGCTGGTGTCGGGTCTCGGCAGCGAGGAGCACAGAGACGCCAAGCGCAGACTCCGAGGGCCGCGCTCCCTGACCTGAAGACACGCCGGGCTGGTTTCCTGTTAGGACCTTCTGTTCCTCCAAACAGCAAATGGCTAACGTTCCGGGAAAATCAACTTACACAACTAAAGCAACTGAACTAAGGGCCGCAGGTCTCAGAGGACCCGCTTTGAAATGCCCCCGCTGGGGTCGTCTGGGTCAACATCTTCTAAACTAAACCAACGGGAATAAAAACGCAAACCCTGCTTAACTTGGCCAGTCAAGGTTCTGTCTGGTTTTCGTGGCAAGCAGTTGTGGTGCCGGCTGTGGCTTCGTCACTGCACAGCCAAAGGGGCAGGCGGGTGAGACCCGCTGGCTCTGCGCGCCTTAGCTCTGGTGGCGGGAAGAGGCGCACCTCCGTTCCTTCAGGCATGAAGAACTCTTACTCGGGGGGTGGAGGGTCTTGCGTTTCTTGCTTCGCTGTAAAGGAAAACAAGCCCACGGCCCTGGTGGCTGCGGCGCCTCCTGGCGTGGTTTGCAGGCGGAGCCCGTGCCCTTTCCACGCCACGAGCATGGCGCTCCCGGCTAGGCATGCGTGAGTCTTCTCTGTCGCTCCCCACATGTGGAGACCGCGTGGGGACTAAGCTGTCACTACGTCCTTCCACTGCCAGTGAGCCGGGACGGTCGCCGCAGCCAGGGCCGCCGGCGTGGCTCCTGGCGCGCGGCCCTACTTACACTCATCCCTGGCCTTCATGCGGGCGATGAAGGAGTAGCTCTTGTTCCGGCGGTAGTTCTCGTAGGGGTCATCCAGGGCCACGCCCACACCCTTGTACTGGTCCCACTTATCCCGGACGTCGCCCCCCTTGATGGGGTCCTGGATCCCTTGCTCTTTCACACCGAGGCCGCCGGAGCCACTCCAGCCTTGAGAGAGAGGGACGCAGGGTTACGACACACTCGGCAGCCGCGACGGCGCCGCGCTTCCCGCGCCGCTCCGTGGGGAGCGGAGGTACACGCGAACCCCGCAGCGCAGCAGCACAGAGCTGCTGCGGCAGGAACCCTGGCAGGAACCCCGCGGGCCCTTCCTAGAAGTTCCAGGCTTGAGTCAGATCTGATGCCGTCAGTCCCCGTGCGCACAGGGAACAAGACAGCACCGCCAGCTGCCCAGCCCCCCGCGCGCCGGGCACCTTTGCGGAGCCTTACCCATCTTCACCAGCATCTGGTGGCCCTTGTTCTCCTCTCCAAGCCGCGAGTCAGGTATGTGAGGTGCCGAGTTAGAACCCAGACCAGCGGAGGAACTGAAATTGAGACAGTTACAGTTTTGTAAGAAATAACCGGCACATTTATTGGGGTGACGATTATTAGGACCTTACAGTGCATAGCTCACGTGAACGTTCACTGTGGTTGGGGGACACACGCGCATTTTGTCCCTACCGCCATTCCTAATCCTGTCAGCCAGATGAGGGGTCCCTCAGACAACCCCGGCCCCACGCTGAGCGTCTGGGCAGGTCATGTGGAGCCCCCAAGGAGGTTAGGGAGCACAGAGCCCAGCCACCACCTCGGCTATGCAAGGTGACCGCGGTGGCGTGGGACGGGAAGGTGCCGCCGTCCCGGGCTAACACTCTTGGTCTCGGCACAGGAACCACACGCACATGCTCTAACAACCCGTGTTTACGCAGCCACAGCAAGCGGAGCGTCCAGCACCGCCAGACGGGAATCTTACGGCAGGGTGGGGCTCCGGGACCGGGACCGCCGCCGTCGTCCCGGGGAGTACGACTTGGACCTGGACCGGGATCGGGAACGGGAGCGGCTTCTTGAGGAGCGCGACCGGCTCTGGCTCCTGCAGGCGGGAGTGTGAGGGTCAGTGGCAGCCTGGCCGCCCAGGCCTCGCTGGCACCCTCCCGAGGCGGCGCGTGGCCTACCTGGATCTGGAGCGGGAGTACGAGCGGGAGCAGGAGCGTGACCTTGACCGCGAGTACGAGCCCGACGACTTCGAGGATCTTGAGTTGGAGGGGGAGGAGGATCGCCCCCGGCTCTTGGATCTGCTCCGAGACCTCGAGGGTCCGCTGCAGGGAGAAGCCCGGTGAGTGGGAGCCCGGGATCCCCGTGGCCCCTGCAGGCCACGCCCACCCGCCCCGGGCCCAGGGTCCAGGTGTTGGGTTCTGGGTGTGGACACCCTTCTCGCTGCTGCTAACTTGGGCCTGTGGGAAACTGCGCCCAGCGGCTGGGCCTGCAGCACCGTCACCCCATGGCCAGACCAGGCAGAGGCCAGAACCACTTTCCTCGGCCTGAGCGAGGGCGTGACGTGACAGCCGTGTCAGGATTCGCGCTGAGCATCCAGGGAGGCCGGCTGACGGCCATGGTGCACACAGGCGGTGCAGGGCTGCCCAGACGTCTGCGTTCTCTCACCTGTTCCTTTTCTCCTGGCCTTTCCTCCGCCGGGCCCGCATCTTTGCTCGGAAGAACTCATAGAGGCCGTTCTGCTCCCAGCCTTCGCTGCAAGACACGGCATCGTCCGTGACTCCACAAAGCCCTCCCACAGGGAACTCGTGCGAAAGTCGCCAGGAATGACGCCCACCCCAGAGAACCGTGGGTGGCTCGTGGCCAGCAGCCACAGGCCAGGCCAGCCCTCCCCTGCCTCGGTCACTCAAGGCGCGCCCAGGCTGGGCGCCTTGTGTGGGTGGCCTCAGAGAGCAGCTCAGTCATGTACGCGGGCGGTACTGCTGTGGCCCTGCTGGCCCGGGCTCCTGTGCCCTGTGGTCACAGTAACTGGGGACCAGGGACTCTGTCTCATAGGTGCACAGGCTCCAGCCTGGCCAGGGCAGGAGGCGGCAACCACTGGGGGACGCTCTGCTGAGGAGCCACGAGTCTGGCGTGTGGCACACGCTGGAGCTGTGCTGACGCCACATCTGCCATAACTTCCGGTGCTCATGTGTCTCAATTAAAAAAGCCCCTCACTGAGGACTGCCGCATGTGTGCCGTGCCTACGCGATACACACTCTCCACTCAGGGTGGCATTTTGCTCCTTAGGGACGGCCACGTTTTCTCGGCTGGGCCGGAGACATGGCTAACAGGAGTCTTTCTCTCAGAGGAGACACATCCAGGGGGAAGACAGGCCAGGGGCGGGGACCAGGCCTCCCTGCCCTCCCCCGGCCTCACCTGTTCCTGGGCCTGTCGTGGGACGGGGGGCTGTAGAAGGCCTCCACAGCAGCCAGCAGCCGCTCGCTGGGTGGCATGGGGGGCGGGAGGCGGATATCTTTAGGGTCCAGAGGCTTGTACTCGTGGTCTTCCAGCTGCAGCAGGGAACAGAGCCGTCACCTGTGCCCTGGCAGAGGCCACTCAGGCCCACCCAAGGTACCACAGTTCCTCATCCTCTTTTGGGAAGTCCCACTCTTCAGAGGGCCTGGGCCACACCGACGACTCCTCGACGGGCGACTCACAATTCATTTGAGGCTGATAAAAGCCGCAGGGCTCCCTCCAGAAAATCACACAGACGACGTTGCCCCCAGGCTCAGCATCCCATACTCCCGGGGTGCAGACTGCTGTCCCCGTGTCTATATCATCTGCCCCCACCGGGCCCCTCCCTCGGTCAGCGCAGCCTCGGCCCGACCCCAGGGCCAGCCCACCCACGCCTCTCCTCCTGCTCCATCTGCCCGGGGAGGCCCTGGCCTGGCTTGCCTGGGTCCCTGCTCTGTGCTGCCCGGTGCGACCCTCCCTGGCTTCCTGGTGGATGTGTCTGAGAGGGGACAGCAGTGGCAGCGGCCAGCACAGTCCTCAGAGCCCTAGCCCCAGCTCTGGCTCCCGCACGCTGCTCCAGCCCTGCCCGACTCCTGCAGGCCGTCCAGCCCCTGGGGACCCCTCCATTGGCAGCCGTTGGAAAAGGTGGTTTCTGCCAGCTGGGACCCAGAGGGACAAATGGAGGACCCCACACCTCATGCACACCCAGATGTTCCGTGTAGCTGAAGCCCACTGTGGAGGAAGGAAGGGAGGGAGGGAGGGAGGGGAACAGGGCAGAGTGGACGCAGGCTTGTTGGGCACCTCGTGGCACCCCAAGGACGCCACTCGGACTCATCTGCACTGAGCAGTCACGGTCACTTGCGGGTGGGGACGAGGCAGGGGAGGGAGCCCTGGGATGCAGGTTGCACATGGAGAAACAGGCACGGCCGGTGCGCACGGCCCGGCTCGGAGCCTGCAGCGACGTTACCTTCACGAGGGGGGCCATCAGCCCGGCGGGGAGGTCAAAGTAGGGCACGTTGGGGACCAGGCTGGGGTCATCGTGGTTGATGTGGGGCGGGCCCTGTCGCCGCATGTGGGGGGGCTGCCCGTTGAAGCCATGGGGGGGAGGGCCGAAGTCGGGGTGCTGGGGCCCAGCCCAGGGCGGGTGCTCGTTGATCCCAGGATGAGGCATGCGGTGGCCAGGGTGGTGGTGAGGGGGGCCCAGCTCTGCAAGACAGAAACTCGCCTCAGGACACTGGCCAACCAGCCACGATCTCCAGGTGACAAGTGCCCCTGGGACGGGGCTCAGTGAGGGGCAGAGGCCACTGTCTCTGGGCAGCTCTACTGGCACCTTCTCTCACTGCATGACACGGGGCAAAGGCAGGGCAACACAGTGAGACACTGTCTCAAAAAAAAAAAAAACACAATAAAACAAGAAAATGAATGCAAACAGCAGGCAGCAGCAAGAAACAGAAAAGGCCTGTCCTGCTGGTCACAGAGCCCGTCCAGGGTGGGAACCCCCTGAGGATGGGCAGGCAGAGCCTGCTCCTGGCCCGGTGGAGGAGAGGGCGGGATGCGCCCCACGGCCAACCTGGCCAAACTGGGGCGAGGACAGTAAGTCCGTCAGGGGTCTTGGCTGCCAGGGAGGTGACACTGAGTCCCTTCTCCACCGCCCCCCCGAAGGCCTGCGCTGGGCTCCTTGGACGTCCCATGACATGCACCGGGCCGTGAGCAGGAGCAGCGCCAGCAGCCCGCTGGGCGGGACGGCTGGGGGCGCCTGGCACTCACCGGTGGGGAAGTCGCCCTGGGGGTAGTCGAAGCGGTGAGGGTAGGGCGGCCGCTCGAAGGGGTGCCGTGGGGGGAAGTCGTCCTGCATGAAGCGGGGCGGGAAGCGGTTGAAGTTGTGGGGGTGCGGCGGCTGGCTGAACTGCGGGTGCTGCTGGTGGGGCGGGAAGGGCCCGCGGAAGTGCGGCGGCCGCTGCACACGGAAGGGCGGCTCGCGCTGGCCCCCGCCCCAGGGCGGCTGCTCGTGCTGGCTGCTCCACGGGCCCTCGAACTGGCTGTTCCAGGCGGGGTCAGGCTGGCTGTTCCAGGGCGCGTCACGCTGGCCGTTCCAGCCGGGGTCCCCGCGCTGCTCGCCCCACATGCCCTCGTGGCTGTTGTTCCAGGGCGGGCAGTGGGGCGGCCCGCCCTGGTGGTGCGGGTAGGGGGGCTGCTCCGGGGGCTGCAAGGCAAGGCACAGACATGAGCCCCTCTCCGGCCGCAGCCCGGCAGGCCCCGCAGGCGCTGCCCTCCGACGGGAGGCGCTGCCCTGGGCACATCTCGGCACCTCGTTTACCCCGACGTTCGCAGCAGGTGTGGGCCGCGGCGCCACCCACAGCTGGGGCCCTCATGTTGGTGCAAAGTGACCAGACTAAACTGCTGCACCTGCGTCTGCCTCAGTCTCAGGACTGCTTCCGGCTGCCGGGCCCACTGTGCCCGCACGCGGGCTGGGCCATCCCAACACCCCCCTCCCCCCACTGCCCAACAAACACCAGCCCCTCGCCCTGCGGGTGGGGTGGCACAGAGGCACATCCAGTGCCAGGTCTCAGAGCGTCCCAGCACAGCTGGGTGCCAGGTTCCCACAAGTGAGCCCACTCTGATGACACACCTGCCCTGTCCCCGCCAGGGCCCTCTCCAGGGGTCACGTCCCAGATAAACCACTTGCCCTCATTTCCTCATCTCAGGGTCTGCCTGTGGGGGGCCTTTCTGCAGACTGGAGGCTGCAGCTGCTGCGTGACGACCCAAAGCCAGGATGACAAGTCCAGCTCGGGCAAGGCTGGCAAGAGGGCCCCTTTCTGGGGTTGCGGCTGGTCACCTCTGCCAGCCGCTACCATGGGGAGGCTGGCCCAGGCCACGAAGGGAAGCTACTGAGCCCGATTTTTAAATGTCAGGGAAGACTTCCAAATGTGCAGGCACCACGTGGGCAGGCCAGGCCACTGTTTCTGACCGTGGACTGCCGGGTGCACTGCCGGCCTAGGGCAGACCCTCAACGAGAAGGGTCCTGTTACTCTGGCCCACAAAAAGACAGAGCCTGAAGACACTAAGGGCCTCTGTTTCCACACCTACAAAACGGGGACAAGGTCCGCTTCCTCACCAGAGGGTTCCCACCAACGGCCAATACCACGTGGCTAACAGCCGGCACTCGGCGGGGGAGCTGTCTTTATGGGAATGTCCCGTCTTTTGTGACATGAGCTCAGGGTAGGAGGCTCAAAGTCACAGCCCCCAGTCGTCAGTCCAGAGCCGTCTCCCTGCCATCCTTCCGCCTCTCCTCACGGACACGAAGGCACCGTGCTCGGCAAAGACAAGCAGGCTGGCCGGGCGTGGTGGCTCACGCCTGTAATGCCAGCACTCTGGGAGGCCGAGGCGGGTGGATCGCTCAAGGTCAGGAGTTTGAAACCAGCCTGAGCAAGAGCGAGACCCCGTCTCTACTAAAAAAAATAGAAATTAACTGGCCAACTAAAAATATATATATAAAAAAAAATTAGCCGGGCACGGTGGCGCATGCCTGTAGTCCCAGCTACTTGGGAGGCTGAGGCAGGAGGATTGCTTGAGCCCAGGAGTTTGAGGTTGCTATGAGCTAGGCTGACGCCATGGCACTCTAGCCAGGGCAACACAGTGAGACTCTGTCTCAAGAAAAAAAAAAAAAGACAAGCAGGCCACACCAGCGCACTGTGGGCTGGGCAGCGGGTGTTGGGAAAGGCCGTGACTAAGTGCTCTAACTGGACCCAGCGAACGGCATGGGCGGTTCCCGGGCATGCTGTGCCAGACAGGGTGACCCCAGCTCTCGCCTAAACGTTTCTGCCCCCAGGAAACACTGCACCTGCACCCTCCCGGGTGCACGCCTGACACTTCCCAGTTTCCCTTTCCTTGCAGAGCACCTTGTTCTTTCCAGGAGGACAGAACGTGGACACTCAGCTTGTTGAATTAGTTAAAAAAGGAAAAGATCCTTATTGGGTCTTTGGCTTTAGTAATAGACAGTTTTAAAAAATTTAAAAAAAGGAAAACAAACCAACCTTGCTGTCCTTAGCAGTATCAAACTTCCCAGCACTTGCAGGAAAATGGGGGCCTATGTTACTGAGAGGCCCAAATAATCCAAGCGTGGGGAAGGGACACAAAGACCCGCTCTCTCACTCTACCCGTCACTTGTCCCGAGTCGCAGGGAGACAGGGCTGGCTGCCACTCATGCAGCACAAGTTCTGTGGCAGCAGCAGAATCTCGCTGGAGCTTCCCCCTCGAGCCACTAAAGCCCTCCCGACGGGTGCCAGGGAGGCCGTCCCCCGCCTGCCGTCCCGTGGGGCCCAGGGCCACCCTCCTGCACCACATGTTTCAAGAAATACCTGCTGTTGGCCCCAGGGAGCCACAGGGTGAGGCTGGTCAAACCAAGGGGGCTTGTTGGGCGGGATCTGGTCGTGGGGCCCGGGGCCTCGGGCGCCGGCGGCTGCAGGATCCTGGACCCCTCCTGTAGCGTCATACTCCGCGGAGCCTGGCATTTGGATGGGGGGCTTGCTGTCATCTGAACGCAGGGAGGCAAGGAGAGAAGGCCTGTCAGCAGGAGGCGCCGTCTCCTCAACACAGACCAGAGCCAACCAGACAGGTGCTCATCGCCAAATGGGTTCCTGCCTCCCGACCTGAGAACTACAGCCACCACCTGCCTCCAGGAAGGGGACAGGGAGACAGGAGGTTTGAGCTCACACCAACAAACGTCTGTCTTCTGTGAAAGCTGTATAAGTGTGCCTCACATCTCCATTTTAGTTAGCTAAAGAGTTTTTATCGACGTTCAGTTTTATCAGACCCCTTTTCTGTGTCTAGGTAAAAGGTCACTTCCCCCAACTTAATTTGTTTGATATTGGATTTCCTGGTGTTAAACCATCCTTATATTCCTGGGACAAATCTTACTTGATCATGATGTATTTTTCATCCTTTGTTGGATTTAATTTGTTAAGATTTTATTTAATATTTCTATGTCTTTGTTCAGAAGTAATACTAGATTGTACACACGTATGTATATACCATGTATATATCGTGTAATACGTATATATTATGTATATATGTATTTAAATATCATATACATATATCGTACCACTGTATCCCAACCTAGGCAACAGAGTGAGATCTTCTCTCCAAAATAGATGTATATCATAGATCACTGCAGCCCGGACTCCTGGGCTCAAGTGATCCTCCTGCCTCAGCCTCCTCAGTAGCTCGGACTACAGCTGCGCTGAGTTTTAAATCTTTTGTAGAGATGGGGTCTCGCTCAGTTGCCCAGGCTGGTCTTGAACTCCTGGCCTCAAGTGATTCTCCCACCTGGGCCTCCCAAAGTGTTGGGACTACAGGTGGGAGCCACCACGCCCAGCCTAAACCATACATCTATTTCTGTCAGTATTGTCTGGCATGAGTTGTCCTACCTTGCGAAATGACCTGGGTACCCTTCCTCCCTTCCTGTTCTCTGGGCGTGTCAGCAAAGGCCTGGAGGTACCTCTGCAGTCACCTGGCCTGGTGCTTGGCAACACACTGAAACGCGGCCCCGGGAGTGGGCGCGGGTTACGGCACCAGGCTGTGTCTGCGCAGGGTGCTTTCTGGCCACCGTGCGCGTGACCAGCCTCCAGAGGCCGAGGGAAGCACTTACCAGGCTGGGTGGTTGGAGGGATGGCCGGAGTGGGTGCTGGGGCCGGGGGCGGGGCAGGTGGCGGTGGCGTGGCCTTGACTTCAGCTTCCATCTGCGGCATCGGGAGCTGCTGCTGCTGCTGCTGCTGCTGCTGTTGCTGCTGCTGCTGCTGCTGCTGCGCGAGGCTGCTGACGAACTCCTCGTGCTGCGTCTTGAGCGTCTGGATCTGCTGCTGGAACGCCAGCTGCACCGGCTGCACCACAGAGGCGTACTCGGTGATCAGCGTTGCCTGCAGAGACAACAGCGCCAGCACTCAGGAGCGGCCCCGCTTCTGGAACAACATGGGGACAAACGCCTACAAAGCAGCGGAGCCCGGGGCACCTGGGGCAGGCAGGCAGGCGGCTGTCACATCCAACCGTCAACCCGGTCTTGACAGCCACAGGCCGTGTGGGATCTGGCCGGAGACCTGGTGACAAGGATGGATCCCTGATAACAGGAACAATGACAGCCGTGTCCTGGCCCGCTGCGTGGGCACTAAAAACACACTGCGGACAAACGCTCCCTGACACGCTCATGGGCTCTGCCTCCGAGTCACCGCATGGCTTTGAGCAAGTCACTACGTCCCTGAGCCTGTTTCCTCGCCTGCAAAACAGGGCAATAACTGAGCCTACCTCCCAGGCTCTGGGAAGAAGCCTGTGGGACACCACCCGGAGGGGACTCGGAGGGCGGCAGCCCAGTAAGCACGAGCTGCTGTCAACAAATCAAGAGGAAAAGTCCACCCAGCTGTGGCACATTTACTAAAAAACCGAAACATTAGAAAGGGTACACAGCGGCCTTCCCCATTTGCCTTTCTGCAAATGGAAAGCTCTCCTCCGCGGGGAGGGTGTAGGATGGTCCCAAAGGGAACAGTCAACGTGTAGCTGCCGGCGTCCAAAGGAGAACACGGCAGGAAGACGACAGCCTTCCCCATGGAGCAGAGAGGGTGTGGTCTGTGCATTTCTAACAGCTGTAGATGGGACAGCAAGGCCGGTGCCACTTCAGAGATGACCAAGAGACCTGTCCCTCCCCTCTGTGCCCTGGGCTGGGCTGAGCCCCTCCTCTACGGGAGCAGATGTGCCCTCAGAGAGCAGGCAGAGGACCCGCGTGACGACTACCACAGCCAAGACCACATCAGGGTCTCTTGACACTGCTACTATGCAGAGCGTGCCCGGAAGACCAGAGAAACAGGACGAAGAGCCCACAGAGCAGTGACTCCATCAGGCAACCTGGCTACAGTGTGCCAAGACAAGTCAGGGGGGCACACCTGGGAGCCCAGGTTGGAAAATGTCACCTGGGACTCTGTGACCACCTACCAGGCATTCCCAGCACAGGCAGGAGACACGGGCTCTTCAGCTCCGGGAATGTGCTGGGGAGGCACCGCTGTCCCCACACTCCCACCTCCTCCTGGGGTACCTGTGCTGGCTGCGGGGAGAGGTGCGGGCAGGTGGGAGCCGCTCACCTGGTACTGGCCAAGCCCCAGGGCCGGGCTCTGCAGCTGCTGAATGATGGAGTCGTCAAAGTAGCCATTTTTCTCCCAGAGCTGCAGGAGCTGGTGTGGGGAAGGGAGACGCTGCGTCAGGGCCGGGAAGGCCCGTGAGGCCCCAGCATCTGCCCCCGCCTCCTCCCACCTGGGGACCCACGTACCCGGGCGATCTTCTGCTGCTTGTCCTCCTCCACGGCCAAGAAGCTGGTGCAGTATATGGGCACCACGACCTTCTGCAAGGCGGCCAGCAGCTCCCGGGCCTGCTTGCGCTGGCTGTGAGGGAGAGACCTTCCGCGCGTCAGGGCCCTGGGGCGGGACCCGGCCACGCGCCCGTTACCATGGCGGCTCCAGCCACAGCACCCTCTGCCTTCTTGGGAATTGGGCCCCCAACCCGGCTGCGGTGATGGCTGGGCTCCCAGGAGACCTGTGCTGCGCCTGGACTGGAGGGCTCGGGGAAGGGACAGACAGACAGCAAGGGCAGGAGGGAGCGGATGCAGCCTGAGGACGTTCTGAGCCAGGCTTTTTATCCTCCTGGTTCCCTTGTCAGTAAAATAACTTTCCCTCCCAGGGTGGCAGTGAGGAAGGGGCGACCGGGGCTGTCAGAGCCCTGCGTGTGCACAAAGCACGGCGCAGGCCGCTGTGGGGTCGGGACTTGTCTGTGTCGCCTGCTAAGCACGAAGAAACCTCGGCTGGGGCCGGGCCTCTTGGGGGAAGGAGGAGTGAGCCCGGTCCCTCGGGCATCTAGAATGCTTTAGACGAGGGACTGGGTGCTCCACACGGCGAGGCAGCTGGCGCACGTCCTCTCGGCCGCTGTGCAGAGCTGCACGGGGGCACTTTGTGCCATAAACGGCCTGTGGGGGGCCCTGCAGCTATCAGAGAGGTGGCAGGGCCATGACAGCGTGTCTACTGTCCCCTGGGTAGGGACGCAGGATGGAAGATGAGTGGTTGGAACCGTTCCCAACCCTGAACTCGCCAGAGGGAGCCCACACAGAGGAGTAGGGTCCAGGGCCAGGGCCCCTGCCACAGGGATGCAGGGCAGTGGGGAGCACGGGTGAGCAGCGCGTGGCCTCGGGCAGAGCTGGCTACAGGGGCGTCTCAGCAGAGGCACCCCGTGCTCCGAGGCAGGGAGGAGTGAGGCTGGGAGGAGGAGGAGGAGGAGGAGGAGGAGGAGGAGGAGGAGGAGGGCACAGGCGCTGAGTGGCAGCTCATTTCCCAGCAGGAGAGAAACAGGACAGATGCAGGGGGGGGCTGAGGGGAGCCGGGGAGGAGAGGGGACCTCGGGAGGGAAGGGGACTTGGGCTGAGGTTCATGTGACGGAAGACAGAGGAAGATGCTGGGTGGGCAGGGCCAGGCCAACTCCTCTCGGGAGCCACGTCTCTAACCAGGCCACCCATGGACAGCCAGGCCAAGCTCAAAGGCACAGGTGGCAGGTGGTCTCAAGGGCAGTGTTTCCTTCTGCTTTGGCCCAGGTTGTTAGCCCCGTGGCCATGCAGAAGAAACAGCCACCCAGTTTTGGGCTGGCAATGGTGGGAGGGAGCTGAGGCCTGGGTGGGGACAGAGGGTCAGCAAAGGCGGCCCCCAGAGCCCTGAGAAGGGGACCGACAGCAGAGTCAGGCGACAGCTTGTGGGTGGGTGGGCAGATCAGAGGAAGGGAGCCGGCAACACACACAGAGGCAGCAAGGAGGTGGCAGAGCCTGAGGCCCAGCTTGCTGAGCAATGCCCAGGAAAGCAAGGTGCAGATGGAACAGTGGCCCCAAGGCGATGACGATGTCACAGGTGAGGTCAGGGGTGTCGGGGAGAGGCCGGGGCCTGGGATGAGGGTAGGTGAGGCGCTGAGACTAACCTTAGGCCTGCAGACAGAGGGCTCGTGGCTCAGAGAGACCCTCCCCCAGGTGCTTTGGACCAGTGACCCCCTAGTCCCAGGAGAGGCCAAGCCAGGCTACTGTGAGCAGCTCCCAGGCGGGGAGTGAGAGAGTAGCGGGGCTCTGGGGCCGCGGCGGGCGGCGGTGCTCACCAGTGGTGCAGCACGTCATTGATCAGGTAGATGAGGTGCAGCCGCAGCTCGAAGTGCGCCCCGTCAGCCGTGATGCGGTTCCGAAGGTGGCCCGCCATCAGCTCGCAGTGTGGGGGGGACTTGGCGTTGCTGAACATCCAGTTCTTCCCAGCCTGCGACAGCCAGGCCGACGTGAGTGCCCGGGGGACACCCCCGGCACCCACCGCACCCCTGAGCCCGTGTCACCACCTGCTCAGCGCAGTGACGCTGCGGGAGGGCAGGCACACCACGAGGCCATGGAGTACGCGGCCCTGAAGCCTGAGGAGGTGCTCAAGGAGGGAGGGACAGTGCTCCTCGGAGCAGCCTGGCTCGCCAGCCCTCGGCCACGCTCACCGAGATGGCGTCCTTGGTGCACGTGTCGATGATGGGCTGCAGCAGGCTGTCGAACTCGTTCACGTCCAGCTGGGTCTCCTCCAGCAGCTTCTGCATCTGCTGCTCTATCGCGTGGGCCACGGCCGCTGTCACCTGTTCCTGCGGGGTCAGGCGAGATGGAGATGGCATGAGGAGGGACCCTCAGCACAGGCCGGCAGGGGTGGGGTGCGGAAAGGACGAGGACTCTGGGATCTGAGCTGCTCTGGCCCTTGGCTCGCTGGCCCGTCTCCAGCACGAGGAGATCCTGTCCCTCACGCCAGCCATGAACCTGGGACAGCCCATCCTGAGAGTGCACAGAGGATAAGGCTGGACAAGACACACTGGGAGACAGAGTCTGCCCTCCAGGTAACAGAGGAAAAGAGTGTGGCCCAGAGGAACAGGGAAGCACTGCAAACCAGTTAAACACAACACAAGGACAACTGAGTGACGCTGTGAACACGTAACACGGCAAGGACACACCCGCGGCCACCAGAGAAGAGAAGCAAGGGAGCAACCTCATGCATCATCGGGGACCCCAAGGTAGGGCACGAGCCAGGGTCTTGCCCATCTGACTGCTACAACGGAGCCACCGTGGGGCCAAGCGGTTGGTGCAGGGCCGGCCTGCCCAGTCTGTGGCCAGCTCGGGGTGGAAACTCAGTGTGAGCCTTCTAGAATGTTTGGTTGGTTGCAACATGATGGAGCAATTTTATGTCTTGAGCCTAGCAGCGCAACTGGGGCTGGCGCTCTGGAGGTCTCAAATTTTAGTCATCTGCAATGCACCCTCATTGTATTTGGCAAAAGTATCAGACTGACGGATCGGAACGAAAGGGTCTTTCCCCACCAACAGCTGAGGGCGACCTAGCTGCCGGGTGACAGGGTCAACGGCAAGCACCAGAGGCCACCTGGCAGCACCTGTTACACAACTACAAATGGGCACACTTGACCCACAGTCCCACGTGGGGGCATCCACCCCAGGGTGACAACCATGCAGAGTCCGGCATCAGGGCCAGGGGTGCCAAGCCCTGTCCTCAGCGCTGAGCACAGTAAGGAGCCCTCACGACAGCCGCTATCTGCTCTAACTGCAGGCGCAGCAACGGAGGCACAGGCTGAGTTCCTGGTACCCACCTTAGGGCCGAGAGGGCGAGGGCAGCAGGGGCTCCCTACCTGTCTGAGGGCCAGCAGGTGCTGTTCCTGCTGCTGCAGGTTCCACTGGCTCTGCTGGATCAGCTCGTCCATGGACGGCGTGCCCTGGGCCAGTGGGGGCTGCGGCAGGGGCGGCATGGCTGCGGCCGGCTCCAGCTCTGGCGCCTGCTGCTTGCAGATGACTGGCAGGAGGAGAGGGGGCGCCGTGAGCAGGTGGCCAGAGCCCAGATGTCCCCTTGGCACAGCTCTAGGCCAAAGGGGCCTCCTGGCCCCTCCAGATTCATCACCCGCAAGAGGGCCTCTGTGCAGCTACACCCTCGTGTTTGCCCAGCTCCCCCCACCCTGGGAGCCCAGCCCTCCTGCCTGCCCTCCTTCACACAGCGCTGCAGGTCTGGACCCTTCCCACGTCCTCACCCACGGGCACTTCTGCTTGTGGGAGAACCGAGGAGTAGTCACCATGCTCTCTTGCCACACCCTCGTCCTTGCCCAGGGTCCTTCTGGCACAAGCCTGAGCGTGCCCACCTCTGCACCTCACCCAGGCCTGAGCTGGTGTGGCCAGGGCTTCCTGAAGGCGCCTCTCACCCCGGGCCCCCAGGCTGCTCCCTCTCACCTCTGCCACTGCCCCATCTACCCAGCCACCGTCACGACATCACAGCCCCTGCGCCTCTGCACAGCTGGCCAGCAGGCCCCGAAGCTGCAGCGCCGAGCAGGCGGAGCACCCCAGCACCCGAGCACACGCGGCAGCCTCGCCCCGTCTTCCTGCTACTGACTTCCCTCGCATCTCCAGCCCTCAGGGCCAGGGACCCTCCACAGTCAGGGGTCCATCTGGTCTGAGGTGGCAGTGAGACACCATTCTGACGTCAAGAGCCTGGGACAGGGCGGGTGTATTTCCCAATTCTAGCTAGACGGGATGGGAGGTGAGGTCTCTGGGGAAGAAACCCTGCCCACAAGGAGCTCCTCGACAAGATGGGCCACCTTCTCTCTCCACCCTGGGGCCTCATCTGATCTGAATGTGACCATGAGCCACGCTGGAGGCCTCCTGAGGTCCCCTCCCACCCCTGATGCTATGGAAGGTGCTGCCCACGGCCCACTGCTGGGCACCTGGTCACTGCGTAGGCTGACGGGCTTTGCAGTGCGGCCTATAGGACGACCTCCACTTGTGCGCGGGATCCCACCCCTCTCACCCGCCGAGGGACGCTGCTTCTCCAATTCCGTGGTCTCTGTTCCCCCTCTCATTTCTTCACTGTCTCCCTCTTTACCGACCCCTCCCGGGCAGCATCCAAACACACCCGAGTCTTCTGGGTTGAAGACCTCTCCCTTCACCCCACACCCCGCTCTCAACGACTCCATCGCCAAGTCACCCTCCATTCTGTGTCTCCCCTTTCCCTCTACCCAGGGCGGGAGTTGGCTTCGGCCAACCCACTGGCCACCCCCGGTGCAGCCGAACACAGCCTCGCTCAGCCCTTCGGGCCTGTCTCAGGGCCTTGTCTCCCTCGGCTTCCCTGCGGCCACCCCCTGGGCCCCTTCCTCCTTTTCCACCACCTTTGCTGCCCTCCCTCCTCTCTGACCCCAGATGCTGGGTGCCTGGCCTGTGTTCCAAGCCCTTGTCCTCAGCTCTATGCAACCCCCAGGGAAGGAGACATGTTCCCGAGACTGCAGCCTGCAGCTGCTGTTCCTAGGCCCACGGTCTCCATTCCGGATTCCTTGAGCTACGGACCCGATCAGCGACACACGCCCCACTGGTTTCCACAGGCACCCCACACTTGCTTGCATTTCCTCCTGCCCCACACTCCAGATGTCCCCTCCTGGGTCCGTCCCGATCTCTGTGACTGACACAGCAATCCACAGAGACAGCCAAGCCAGAAACCCAAGAAGAGGCCTGCACCTCCCACTAACGAACCATGCAGTCAGCCTCCTGGATCACACTTCAGTCTGCCTGCACCATGGCTGTCGCCACCACGGCTCTGCTATCACCCGTGTCACCTCCAGAACCCGTACCCCCTTTGTCTCCTCGAGGCAGTCAGCACCTCAGCTCAGCGTGGCCCTCAGGCCAGCCCCGGGTGACAGACAGTTACAGAATTGGCAAGTGCGAGTTTCAGCACTTTTACAGCAACTTGATGGTTCATGGTTCACTTTTTTTTTTTTTTTTTTTTTGAGACAGATTCTCGCTCTGTTGCCCGGGCTAGACTAGAGTGCCGTGGCGTCAGCCTAGCTCACAGCAACCTCAAACTCCTGGGCTCAAGCGATCCTCCTGCCTCAGCCTCCCAAGCAGCTGGGACTACAGGCATGCGCCACCATACCCAGCTAATTTTTTCTATATATTTTTAGTTGTCCCAATAATTTCTTTCTATTTTTGGTAGAGATGGGGTCTTGCTCTTGCTCAGGCTGGTTTCGAACTCCTGACCTTGAGCGATCCTCCCGCCTTGGCCTCCCAGAGTGCTAGGATTACAGGCGTGAGCCACCATGCCCGGCCCACATTTTTATCATACTTCACAGAAGTGTTCATCCATAACAAATTGGCAATTTTAAAAAACAAAAACTGGTCCTTTGCCACTGAGCTTTCAAAGCTCCATTCCAGAACAGTCCCGAGGTTTAGTCTTCCCACACGACCAGGTTGAAGGGCTGGCTCCACTGTGGCCACCGCTGCTTCAAAACACAGACCCGCAATCTTTCAGGGGCTTCTCCTGAGCTTCCAGGATGCGCTCCTGGCCCCGGGCATGCCAGCTCTCCCCTCTCTGCGTCCTGGAAGAATCCCTCCTACTCTGGGCTTCAGCCACCACCAGCCTGGGCCACCCCTCCCTCCAAGGCTCTTTACTCTGCATGGAACACTGTTCTCCCCTCATTTCCACCTGGCTGACTCTGACACACCAGCCAAGATGTCGTCACCCGAAGTAAGCACTTCCCGGCCCCAATCTTCCCTTGCTGTAAGCACCTTCTCCTTTCGCTGTTACGGCACCGACTCCCAAGTGGCCCCCGATTTCTGACCCTCCAGGGTGGCGTGGTGGGCTGCCCTCGCAGGGAAAGCAGGCCTCGGCTCTGTCACTCGAGCCAAGGCACTGTCTGGGGCTTCTTCCTCCCCTGGCCCGTTGTGCCACTATGTCATCGAAATCCACCTGGTAACTGAGCTCAAGGATTCTACCCTTTAACCTCACCTGCCCTCACATCCATCCCCTCTGACTCAATCCCTGATTCAATCAGCCCCCACCATCTCTCACCAGACAACTGCCCCATCCATGCCCCCTGCTGGCCTCACTGCTCCCCTGGCTGGTTCCTCCAGCCTGTCCTCCACGCTGGCCACACAAACCCGATCTGCTCTCCCTCTTGTTTCAAACCTTCTCATGGCTGCCCACTGCCTTTAACAGTGGTTTTAAACTTGGCATGCTGGGGCTAAGGAAGGATTGCTCTAAGAACACATAAGCTAACCCCTCGCCCCAATCTCAAACCTAAATAGGCATCAGAAAAACCCCTGAGGTTAGGGAGAAAACCCAGACTTTCCCCTGGCATTTGAAACTCTGGATAAAATCCTTCTTCTATACACGTGTGTTCCTTTTTTTTTTTTTCTGGAGACACGGTTTCATTCTGTTGCCTGGGCTAGAGTGTAGCGGCATCATCATAGCTCATTGCAGCCTCCAACTCCTGGGCTCAAGTGATCCTCCTGCCTCAGCCTCCCGAGTAGCGGGGACTACAGGTGCACACCACCATGCCTGGATAATTTTTTTATTTTTTGTAGACATGGGATCTCGCCATTGTCCAGACTGGTTTCAAACTCCTGGCCTCAAGTGATCCTGCCTCAGCCTCCCAGAGTGCTAGGATTATAGGCATGAGCCACGGCACCCAGCCTCACTCCTCCTTAGGCAACCTGGTGGTCCCCGGCTCCCATATTGATATGGACCTTAGTGAGGACTCAAGTGATCCTCCCACCTCAGCCTCCTGTGCAGTGGGGACAAATTCCAATCACCGCACTCAGTGATACACACATATTCTATGTTCCAGGCCTCCCATGGTTCTTCTCACAGATCCCTAAACACAGGGGGCTTGTTCAAGTTTCTGCATGTTTGCATTGTCCTACTCTGTCAGCTTTACAAACTTTTCATTGAACACCTACTATGTGCTATGTACTGACCCAAACAAAGTCTGTTTGGTGTCAGGAAGCATCCATCTCTTACAACACATTCATTCAAACAATGTTATCTACAGGCTGGGGATTTGCTACTGAACGTGACAGGTGTGGAACCTGTCCTTAAGAACTTTACCACCTGGTGATTATTCATCCATTATTCAAAGGCCAGCTGTGCGTGGGAACCCGCACCTTAAACTCTGAGAGCGGGGCGGGAACATCGTGGCTCAACTGAGTGAACAAGGACAAACAATTGCCTAACACTGAAACTCAGCGGAACAACTCTTTTTCGATCTGGACCACAATCATCTCAAATGCACAAAAACCTCGCAGGAGCCACAGAGAGCCCACGGCGGGCTGGACGGTGCCTGCCCCGAGGGCTCCAGTCCCGCCTCGATCGCTTCCTCCAGGGAAAACAGTGAAACGGTCACTACAGTTCTACTGATCTCAGTCCTCAGTCTGCCAAACGAAAGAGGACTCCCAGATCCGGGGCCCAGACGGATCAATAACCTCACTCTCCATTACACAAAGACCCGGCAGCCACTCGGCGCAGGCCGCTGGGAACAGCGGGAGAGATCCCGAAGGCCGAGCTGCCCCACTTCACGGAGAAAAGAGTACGCGGCCCAAAAGAAAGCGGTTTGTGGCGCAGCCCGGACCGGAATCCGGGAAAAGAACCGCTCTGGGGGGCGGCCGGGGAGACGGAGGGGACTCACGCTGCTGCTGCTCCAGCGCCAGCTTGCACTTGTAGTAACTGTAGAACTCCCCTCCGAACAGAAACGAGAACTTCGGGTTGTCCTTCTGCTTCTCCATCGTCATCTTCTCGAACTCGGGCCCGTTGCGAGCCACGAACTGAGCCAGCTTGTCGATGACATTCCGAAGCTCCTGGTCTGGAGAAGGGAGGACAGACCACGCGAGGCGTCAGCGAGGATCGCCCACACCCGGGGGCCCTGCGCCCCAGCCCCCGGCCGCCTTGCTGAGGACCCTAAGTGCGGACCCCGAAGAGGCCGCCCTCGTACGGGTCCCGATAGGGGCCACACGCTCGCCGGGAATGCGGGGACCCACGGGAAAGGCCGCAGGCGAAGCCGCGAGGCCGAGCCCCGCCCCCTCCCAGGCCCGGGAAGCCCGGGAGGCAGGGGCCGGTCAACATAGGACTCCCGGGAGAGAGAAACGGTCTCTGGGCCGGCCTGGGCCTCACCGTCGGGCGGCAAAGGCATCTCCATGGCTCCGGCCGCGGGGAACGTCCTCCGGCGCCTCTCGATCGCCCACCAGCGCCGTCTGCGGAAGCCGGCCGGAAGTGGCGCGAGGGGGCCGTTTACGGCTGGCTACGCGAGCCTCTTCCGCCCGCCACTTACGGCCGTCGCTGGGAAACCCCGGAAGTGAGGGCAGGAGGCGGGCGGGAAGAAGCCGCGCAAGGCCCGCCGCGCGGGAGGGGCTGGCGAGGCGCGTGCGCAGGGGCCTCATGGCGCGTGCGCAGATCTGGCTCTTGGCGCGCGACGCGCGGAACGCGTGCAATGTCGCGAGCGGCGGTTGGCGGCGGCCGGAGCGTCCCTACGGGCTTCCGTCGTAAGCGAGGGGGTGGCCGGGCGCTGTCTCCGCGCGACCAGGTTTCTGGGGAGTCCCTTCCCGGGTCTCAGGGCCTGTGTCTTCTTCTCGCGGGCACAGGGAGGAGGCTCCGAGGTGAGGTGCGCGCGGGAGGCCCCCGGGCTGCGGCGCCGGCCGCACCGTCCCCAGCGGGCCGGGAGTGGAGCAGAACCGGGAGCAGCTGGCTCGGGGGCATTGGAACGGGGTGTATTTAGATTCAAAGGATCTTACGGGAACTCCCCACCCTCCCCGACCTCCGGCTGCGGGCCTGGAGCGCCCAGCGCTTTCCTATAGTTGCAGTCACGTTGCTTCTGCAGTGATGAAGCCGGCGCCTGCGAATTGTGGGGAAGGATAACCGGAATCGGCAAACTTCTATGTGGACTTCTCCTGTAATCCGATAGGTTGGCTATACCTCCCAATATTTTTTCTATGCAAATAGATGCACACGTGTTTTAGATTCCTTTCTTTTTTGTTGTTACAATATTTTCTCATCAGACACCTATGGATTCCCTACCGTATGCCAACTACCGCAAACTTTTTCTCTGAAGGCCCAAAGTACCAATATTTTTAGACTTTGCTGGCCAAGAAGCAAGATTGAGAATTTTGTTTAGCTATTTATGTAACCAGAGAGAAATGTCCATAAGATTTATATCGGTGAAATTGAAAATATAACTGAGTACAGTTTCTTAAATACAGGTTGCTGTGGTTTGAATGTTTAGCCCTCATGATCGGATTAATCCATTCATGGATTAACGGGTAAATGGATTATCATGGGAGTGGGGCCGATGGCTCTGTGAGAAGAGGAAGAAATCTGAGCTAGCAGGCTCAGCCACCTGCCCACGTGATTACCTTTGCCACCTCGGGACTGCAGAGTCCCCATCAACAAGAAGGCCCTCATTGGATGCAAACTCTTGGACTACCAACCCTCCAAAACTGCAAGAAATAAATTTCTGTTCTTTGTAAATTACCCAGTCTCAGGTATTCTATTATAGCAATGCAAAACAGACTAAGACATGGGTCTGCTCATGAGAAGAGTGGAATTCTTTTTTTGGGATAACATGTCCCTTAATTGGGGTTTCAAGTTCATCTTTCCCGTTACATAGTGACTGCAAGTATTCTCCTGTATAAACCATTCTTGGCTCAGAAACAGGTGGCCGGCTGCATGTGGCTTGTGGATGCAGTGACGAACAAGTCAGACCTAAGCTCCGCTCTCATGGAGCCCACTCTATGGGGGGAAGAGACCTATAAATCAGTAAACAAATACATCATCACAAAGGTGTTATTAAGGAATAGAACTGGGCGCCCAGAGTGTGATGAGTGGAAGGGTGGAGCCCACACTGATAGGGAGTCAGGAAAGGCTCTTGAGATGGTGTTTACACTGAGATCTGAGCAAGGAGCCAGCTATGTGCCTACTCCAGGCAGAGGGAGTATTGCAGGATCATACTGTTATATGACGGCCAGTCACCTGGATAGTGAGGGCACTTTTCATGCCAATAATAAAGGTCTACATCAAGAAGTTGTAACTTGGGAATCTCCCTAGGATGGACTTCAGAGAGCCATGAATTAACGGGAACTGATAGCAAGACTGCACATACATGCATTTTCATGGGTTAAAGATACACAGCATCTATCAGATTCTTAACAGGATCTTCTAACCAAAACAGGCTAATGAATCTCTACTGTCATTTTGAAGGCTGCATGGGACTCTGAAGGTGCAATTTACCACAATTTATTGGGTACTCTATGGAATCTCTTGGGTTGGTTCCATTTTTAGGCCACTATATTAGAGTGTCTTAGTGTATATAACTCTTGCGCTGACTTCAAACACACTGTGCGTGAAAAGCTCACCGCGTCAGGCACGCGGTGGGTACCCAAGTCTTAGCTGTTACTACTCAGCAGTAGTTTCAGAAGCACAGATGCCACAGCATTCCTGGATTTCCTATGCCATTCTGTTCAAGAAAGGCATGTCATTAACTGTTTAGCTCTGACTCTATTTTTATCTGATTTCATAAGCTAAATCGCATGTCCTGATTTTTGGCTCGGAAGAATAAAAAAAGGTTGCAAAACACCCGCACACGACATTGCCAAGTCTCTTTGTTCTCTCTGCCTCTTCTGTGCTTTGTTGCTGGGCACACTGAAGACAGGGTGACTCAAAGCGAGTCCATCACTGGCCAATGGGACCCATCTTGAATCCCTGGAGACTGTCATTTTTGGTAAATGCCATCAGTGACTATACACAGTGTCATTCCTGCAGAACAGTCTATAGCATTTAAGTCTTGAAAGCAGGTGGCAACTGGAAAAAGAATAATAATAACAATAATCTAACAATAGTTAGATTGTTAGATTATTGGCCCAAAAAAGTTGGGCCATGCTTATAATGCCAGCACTTTGGGAGGCCATGGCAGAGGATCGCTAGAGCCCAGGAGTTTGAGACCAGCCTGGGCAACATAGTGAGACCCCATCTCTCCAAAAAATTTTTTTTAATTAGCAAGGTGTGGTGGTGCACACCTGGTAGTCTATTATAGTCTAACAATAATCTGGTCTTTTAATAATTTAATGTTCTGCGTCCTTTAGGCTGTTAGGCCTTAAGGTATCCGGAACGGGTAGGCCCCGGCAGTAATAAGCGGCCCGCTGTGGCGCGATGCAGGCCAAACACAGTCTAAGTCATGAACTCCCAAGAGCATCTTCCCTTGAACAGATCTGGCTTTTCTCCTTTGTAACAGGGGTTGCATTTTCCCTACAATGAATGACTTAAAGTAAGGTGCTTAAAAATTCCACACTGAGTCTCATACCAGTGAACAATGCTATTTAATGCCCTCTGAGCCGCAGCGTGTCCTTCTGCAAAACGAGGGGATTGGGTGAGAGTTGGTGTTGCGGGCCAGACCACACCATGGATGGGTAAATTGAATTCTCCACCACAAACCCCAGCAGCGAGGAATGCAAGAATGGAGCTGCAAATGTCTGCAACGCAGGAGTGGGGCCCAGGGCCAGGGCACCAAGTGGCTGTGAAAACCAGCCTTCGAGAGAGGCCGTCAACTCTGACCCTTGTAGTCTCAAGAGTACACCTTTGTCTTTTGATCTGATGATTTGGTCTAATATGATTGTCTCATTCATTCCAGTGTATGTACAGAATTAAACATCCCGTTTATTAATTTAGAAACCATAATAAAACCAGTCATTTCCCCTTTCCAGCAGATCCTGCATTGGAAAAGGAAAACAAACTCATTTACAAATTCCAGCAACATCAGAAATTTCATTAAACCTGGATAGAGGCATAATTCATTTTGGAGTTCAATTGTATATCCAAGGAATCAGGTACTATAATCATACAGACAATTACCGTAATAGCTTCACAGTGCAAAATTATCCCCATTCATTGAGGAAGTTTCAAGCGCAGACCTCACTGCTTCTGGTGAGGCACACAGCAAGTTCTCTTCACGAATGACACCCGCCAGGATAGCCTCTTCCCACTTTACACTGCAAAGATCTCAAAACTTGGGGCCAAGGTATTTATAAAGCACGTAACAGACGAATAGGCAAAGACCCTCCTGAGGCCGGTGGTTCCTAAAGTCACAGGCAAGTAGGGGAACCAGCGACCTCTCCGGGAGTAGCCCGTTGACAAGCTGACCAAAGTCAACATCTTAACTACAAAAGTCCAATCAAAAGGAAAAAGAAAGAAAGAAAAAGGACTCGCACATAAGCTGCTTCACTTCCTCTCTGAACAGGAAGCACCCTCTAGGAGATAAAGGGCGAATTGCTGCGAGTACTGGCGAGAGACCGGCACGGTGCTTTAGAAAGAAGGCAGCCATCCCCAAAGACCCCACAAGTCAAGCCAGTGGTGCCCTCTGTGAGGGCACGGTCCTTTCATGAAGCCAGAAAACACTGAGACCATAACCTGGACCTTGGCGCACAGGGTTATCTACTGGGGTCCTGTAATTTTCCTGATATGATTCTGCCAAAACCCCAACTTATTCTGATCAAAGAATCTGATTTGGCAAACCAAACACTAGCTTGGTGCTCACCCCTCCTTTTAACCAGGACATGAGTTAGGTCCTAATATAAACATAAAAACAGGTTATGGAATCTAAACACCGTGGTCTTGTCTATTTTGTAAAATATTTAGGTAAGTGGCTAGCACTTTTGTTGATTTAAAAAAAAAAAAAGTTGGGCCATGCTTATAATGCCAGCACTTTGGGAGGCCATGGCAGAGGATCGCTAGAGCCCAGGAGTTTGAGACCAGCCTGGGCAACATAGCGAGACCCCATCTCTCCAAAAATTTTTTTTTAATTAGCAAGGTGTGGTGGTGCACACCTGGTAGGTACAACCTGTAGTTGTACCTACTCGGGAGGCTGGAGTGGGAGGATCTCTTGAGCATCCAGGAGTGAGTTATGATCTGCCTGGGTGGCAGAATGAGGCCCTGTCTCTTAGAAAAAAGAAGATAATATTCTTAATATTCTTGATTCATTCCATTTTCAGCAATTGTGTCATTGAGAGAGGAGTTCAGAACACTTCATTGTGGCCAGGTGCAGTGGCTCACGCCTATAATCCCAGCACTGTAGGAGGCCAAGGTGGGAGGACTGCTTGAGGCCAGGAGTTTGAGACCAGCCTGGGCAACACAGCGCACAGGAGTTCGAGGCTGTGGTGAGCTATGATGGTGCCACTGCATTCCAGCATGGGCAACATAGCAAGACCCTATCTCTAAAACACACAAAAAACCAAAAAACCCCACATTTCATTGCTTCCTACTAAATACCAAAATTTGTCAGACAGGTATCATGAGGAGGAACTTTTCATGTTTTTAAACATTTAGAAACAAAACCGTTTTTGACCCATAAGCCAGTCCTAATGTGCCATCCCCTCATGGGGATCAAGACAGAAACACAAACACACAACTACAAAATATCCCTTAAAAAATGCAACATCCTCCTAAAATCCAGGTCTCCCTATCAAACGTCCCACCCCGTCATCGAGAATCAGTGGAGACTTATCTGGAAAAACAACAAGGCTGCTACATAAGTAGAGCTTGAAATATTGAACATGATTTCTTAGAGATCGATTCTTCCTACCCTGGGATAAGTGCTCTGCTCTGGCAAAGGAGGAAAGGGGCAGAGGGGAGGGAGCCATTTCCCTTCGCCCAGGGTCTGGGGCGCCCGCTCGCACCCGCAGGTTAGAGTCAGCTCCAGGAAACGACGTTCCAACAGCGTTTGTCCTCTGGAACATCTGCCAGGAATTGCAGACGACCACGGGATGACTGGGAAGCCAGGCCCGTCGCTGTCGCTGGAGATGTTTGAACGAACAGGGTCCTGGTCCGCTCAACGCCTGCGTCACGTGCCACCGAGTCGTGGAGGTAAAGCCCCCGCCACCCCCACCCCCACCCCCAGAAACCACCTCTTGCCAGCTCCACGGTCACTTCCACGGCGATCCCACCTTCCTCAGCTGGGCCCCAAATGTCACCTGTATGGCAGAATAAGAGCTCTGAGACACGCTGCTTGGGGAGTAATCCCACACGGAAACGGACACCTTGGCCAGGATCTCCGCAGGGACACGGCCCTCGGGTGACAGACCCCAGGAAGACAGAGCGTGAGCGTAAAACGCTGGTCTCTGTTTAGATCTGCCTCTGCCCGGAGCCTGCGGCTGTCCCGCTGCAGCACGGCTTCCTGCTGCTCCCGGGGGCGGTGAAGCCCAGGGTCGTCTGATGTTGGGAAGTTCCGCTCCCTCGGCCAGCCGGGATATATAGTCACCGGTCCTCAGAAGTTCCTGATGCTGCTGGGGGAGGGGGAAGGAGCCGCAGAAGGTCCTCGGCCGTCCTCTGGGCCCTACACGTCGTAACGGTTCAAACTGTGCGAGTTCGGGTAGCTCTGCCGGCTGTACTGGAAGTGATCTGTCACGGTGCTGCCGTGGCCGTACTGATAGCCCCCGTGCTGGGAGAAGAGGAGGCCATTGTGGGGCTTCTCCAGGGGGCTCCGGTGATGCTCCTTGCTGCTCAGGTCTGCCGCCGTGACGGGGAGGAGGTGCTTCCGCGCTTGCTGGTTGGCATCATACTTGGTCTGCACAGGAAGGAGAGCAACGAAACAGTCGGCTCATCTGCGAGATACGCCTGCCCCAAGGACGGGGGAGCTCACGGTTCAAAGCCAAAAAGGCTTGGAGGCCGACACAAGTGACAGGGCTCGGGCAGGGCGGGCTGGTGCTGATGGCCCCGACCACGTGGTCTGGGCGGACGTGGAGCCAAGTCCTCCCTGCTGGATCCCACGTACTGAACACTAGACTACACAGATCCTTCCCCAGGAGGGAGAGATCCCAGCCGAGCCTCGGCAGGCCTGAGCGCACAGCTGGAGTGACGTGAGGCCATCCACACAGGAAAAGACCAGGACAGGGTGGGCCGGGCCCGGCAGTCAGTGGCCAAGCTGGGACCTGGAGCCCCCCTCCAGCTCCCAGGAGGCCCCTTCCTTTCCTGACTCCCCAGGTACTGAAGGGACGCCCCCATCCCCCACCCCAGGCTCACCTTGTTGTACAAGAAAACCCCCAGGATGGCCGTCATCATGCCCAGGACGTTGGTGCTGGTGACTGGGTTGCGCAGCATGATCAGGGACACCGTGATGACCATGATTCTCTTGGTGGCGTTGGCAACCGAGTAGCTGAGGGGGCTGATGAGGTTGAGGATGCTGAAGGCGATGACATTCTGGGCAAAGTTACAGAAGCCGCTGACAGCCAGGAGCAGCAGTGTCCAGGGCCACTGGGAGATGTAGGTCTGCAGACACCGGGAAGCAAGGACAGCAGCTCAGTGGACAGCAGGGGAGGTCCCCTCCCTCTCTCCACCTGGCAGGGGTCAGGGAGGGGATGCAGGGGCTCACTGGGGCCCCACGGTCGGCAGGCAGCAAGCCCAGGGATGTCATTGCGTGCATGACCTCTGACCCTCAGGACACTGCACAGTACAGTATCACCCACCATCTCCTGCCGAGGAAGTGGAGGCTCAGAGAGGTGAAGCCAGGTGCCCACGGGGCAGAGCAAGGTGTGAGCCAAAGCCATCCCTCACGCCTGGACAGTGAACAGCCAGGAGCTGCGGGGTCAGCAGAGCAAGGGTCCGCCTGCCGGACATGTGCATTCCCGAGGATGGGAGGTCCCGGGAAAGTGGCCCCTAAGGGTGTGAAGACCCTAGTCATGTGAGGCTCCTCTGATTAACCACAGAAACCCCCAAAGAGCCTGGGCTGGTCCCAGGACAGGCAGACAGGTGAGAACCAGGTAGGCGCCACCCCAGACCAGCCCAGCCGCTGAGTACTGATGGGCACCTATTCAGAGCTGGGCAATGGGAGGCACGTGGGCCGCCTCACGGGTCTCCACGCCCCCTGCTCGGTCTCACCCCGGTACCCGTTCGTTCTCCGGGTCGGAAAACAAAGAGGCTGCCTGATTCCATCTCCACAATCACACGGTCCTCTCAAAGGTGAGAAGACACGCTCAGGGGACTCCCTCAAAGTCAACCAAACCAAGACCTGAACCCCCAAATCCAAGCGCGTCCGCCTGTGCTAGAAACCTCGCTGGAGTCAAACAGCCCCTGTAAGGCACCGGAACCCACTAGGATGCTTTCGGGGCCAGCTGGCCTGCTCCCCCAGGACTCCCTCCCTGGGGTGACTGACAGCGACTTCCAAGCTGTTTTCTTTCAGTTTGCATAGACATCTGTCTTCTGGGAAAGGAACCCAGCCAATCTGGCTTAAAAATAAAAAAAATAGACACACAATAAAATTGACTGTTTCTTCCTCAAGGTGCCGAGCTTCAAGCAGCATTTTATCACGTGTGTTGATTCATGTGACCACCACCGCAGTAGGGACCGTGATGACAAAACACTCCCCTGGGCTTCTCCTTTGTACTAACCCCTCCCTCTAAAGCTGATAACTGTTTATGTTCTCCGTCACAGTAAGTCTGTCTTTGGAGATTGTCACATAAGTGTACTAGCACGGCATGAGACCTTCTGAGACAGACTTCCTTTTTTTTATTTTGAGACACAGTTTCGCTCTGTCGCCTGAGCTAGAGTACAGTGGCATCATTGTAGCTCACTGGAGCCTCCAACTCCTGGGCTCAAGCAATCCTCCTGCCTTGGCCTCCTAGAGTGCTAGGATTACAGGCATGAGCCACCACACCCAGCCTTGCCTATTTTTTAATTGGGTTATTGAGTTTTGAGAGTTCTTTATATATGTTTAACCCAAGCCCTCTGGGAGGGTGTGTCATTTGCAAATATTTTCTCCCAGTCTATAGTTAGTCTTTTCAAACACTTCAGTGTTTTCACAGAGCAAGTTTTTAATTTGGATGAAGGCCCATCTATCAATTTTTTTCTTTTATGGACTTTGTGTTTGGTGTAATGTCTAAGAACAAATACAAAGTCATGAAGATCTTTCTCCTGTTTTCCTCCCTGGCCCATGGATTACTTAGAAATGTGCTCTTTAATGTCCAAGTGTTTGGAGATTTTCCTGTTACCTGTTAGTGACTTCTAATTCCATCATGGTCAGAGAATGTATGTTGCATAATTTCAAGCCTTTTAAATTTGTTCAGGTTTATGACACAGAATATGGTCTATCTTAGTGAATGTTCCATGTGTGCTTGAAAAGAACATCTGTCCTGCTATTGTTCACTGTTTTATAAATGTCCGCGAGACATCCAGCTGGCTGATGGTGGTGTTCAGTCCTGTTTATCCTGCTGACTTTCCATAGTTCCGCTGACCAGAGATTCTACATATGCTGGACATAAAATTCTGGGTTTACAGTTCTTCAGTTTCAGTACTTTAAGGAATGCATCATTTTTCTCTGGCTGCTTCCAAGAATTTTTGTTTTTAGTTTTCAGCAGTTTGGAGCTCACTAAGCTTCTAGAATCTGTAGGTGTTAAGTCTTTTGCCAAATTTGGGAAGTTTTCAGACATTAGTTTTCCATAAATATTTCTTCGGTGCCAAACTTTCTTCTCTCTTTTAGGGACTCGAATTTTACAAATGGTGGCCCATTTTGGTATTATCCCCAAGGCTCTGTTATGTACTCAATCTATCTGTCTATTGTTTTAGAGACAGTCTCGCTCTGTGGCCCAGGCTGGAGTGCAGTGGTGCGATCATAGCTCACTGCAGCCTCGAACTCCTGGGCTCCAGTGATCCTCCTGCCTCAGCCTCCCAAGTAGCTGGGACTACAGGTATGTGCCACCACGCCCAGCTAATCTTTAAAAAAATTTTTTTTTGTAGAGACAAGATCTTGCTATGTTGCCTAGGCTTGTCTCATCTGTTCAATATCTCTTAACCTTTTCCTCTCTATTGTTAAAACTTTGTAATTTCTATTGATCTATTTCCTAGTTATTGACTACTTCTTGTTACCTCTATTCTGATAATAAGTCCATCCAATGAGTCTTTTTAAGTTATTGCTTTTTTCTATTTGGCTCTTATATCTATCTTCTGTTTCTTCCCATTTGTTTCCAGAGTGTTTGCCCTTGCTTCTTGGAACATGATTATAATCGTTGCTTTAAATTCTTTGTCTACTAATGTTAGCATCTGTGTCATCTCACTGTTGGCATCCACTGATTCTCTGCCCACACAGCCTTGAGTTTTCCTGGTTCTTCATACGCTAAGTAATTTTGGATTGCATCTTGAACATCTGGCATATTATAGGGTGCTGGGTCTTATTTAAATCCTATGAAGAATGTTATTTTAACAGGCACCCGACACTAACTACAAGCCTGACCAGCCTTCTGTAGGTTGTGTTTCCAATGTCTGTTCTGTTTTCGAAGTCTGTGGAGTGGCATTTGGCTCCATCCTGAGTGTGCTACCCTTTGGTCAGTCTCAAACCAGGGCAGTAATCTATCCTGTCTTCAAAGTCTGCCATTTAGGATCTGATTCTCACGTGGCACGGCTCCGGGTGGAGCCCAGGATTCCATGAACTGCTTGATGAGGTCACTTCCCCAAGCTCCTCCCTCTCCATGATCTCCTGGTACTTTCCAATTTCCTAGGGCTCCCCCTTTCCAGTCCTGCAGTCAGAAAGCTGGAGCTTACCCACCGCATGCGCTATGTACTTCCTGTGACTTCACTCCCATTGGGGGCCAAGCAGCGAGAGCATAAAGAAAGGGGAAAAGAAGCCAACAGGGCTAATCCCTTCCTCCTAGGACCACATTTCCTCTGCCTGCAGAGGAAGGTTCCCCTCTCCCGGGGTTTTAGGTGCCTGTGGGCCTCTGCTGCCACTGGCACAATGGGACTGTCGGTGGCCTGGGACGAAGAGAATGAAGGAAAAACAGAAAACAGGAATCCCAGCAGGGGATTTCTTCCCCTCTCTCTGAGGGCCAGGGACCCCCTTTCCCACAGTCCAAGCTCTGCGCAGAGGGCTTCTCTGTCCTCACTCAGTACCCACTTCCACATTTCGGGCTGCCTCAAGTCTGGGCTGGATTACAGGAAGGAAAAGAATAGCAAGCTCACTGCGGGCTCAGAGGCACTTAGCCAAAATTCTGGTCTTCGCTTTCCATCTGCCTGCTCCCATTTACTTTTCAGTTCTCAAGTAGCTGTTTTGTGCATTCTGCCCAAATTTTAAAACTGGATGCCTGCCCCAGAATCCGGCAACCCTGCCTGGCTTTCACTGGGCCGGACATCTCTGGGAATCGCCCGCTCCAGCCTTCGACTCTTGGTAAGGCGGTGAGCCCCAGACGCCAGCTGATGCTCTCCCATCCTGGAGCACAGGCCGGGGACAGCACTGACCAACCTGCTGCCCGCGTGTGTCTCGGTGGCAAACGTTGGACAAAGGGGAGGAGCCCAGATACGTGGGAATCCCACCTTCAGGCTGCGACACTGTTGAATACTGTGTGTTCCTCGGGCTGCTGTTAAAACATACAAGGGCCCACTCGTATTTTAAAAAATATATATATGTAGCCTCAACTAAGAAAAAGAGGTTACTGTAGGTATAGCAAAAAAAGATAATCACTAGAACTAAAACAAAAAAAAGTCCTAAATGCAAGAAAAACCAAAGACAAGGGCCCACAGCAAAAGCCTGCATGTCACATCTCTGTGGCCACACACACAAGCACCAGGGAGTTGATCACACAGACCACGATGAGAACCGGCAGCAAACCGGCTGGCAGTGTGACACAGCCCACAAAGCAACCGAGAGAGCTCACATGGCGACACGGAGAGATCTCCAGGACCTACTGAGCGGAAAGGGCGAGGTGCCCGGTAGTACAGCCGCCCTTGGCATCTGCGGGGCGTTTCCCACGATGCCCTGTGGACACCCAGATCCACGGTGCCCAAACGCCTGCTGTAGATGCTACGTAAATGCTCGTTATATTCTACTGAGTTTTTTTTTTTCTTTTTTTTTTTTAGACAGAGTCTCACTCTGTTGCCCGGGCTAGAGTGAGTGCCGTGAACTCAGTCTAGCTCACAGCAACCTCAGACTCCTGGGCTCAAGCAATCCTTCTGCCTCAGCCTCCCGAGTAGCTGGGACTACAGGCATGCGCCACCATGCCCGGCTAATTTTTTCTATATATTTTTAGCTGTCCAAGTAATTTTTTTCTATTCTTAGTAGAGACGTTGTCTCGCTCTTGCTCAGGCTGGTCTCGAACTCCTGACCTTGAGCGATCCACCACCTCGGCCTCCCAGAGTGCTAGGATCACAGGCGTGAGCCACCGCGCCTGGCCTCTTAACTGTTTCTTTACAGGGTAGCCAACTGCCTTCCATTTCCCTTTCCCCTTCCCACTGGCAGGAAGCGGGGGCATTAAGGCTAGGATGGCCAGCCAGTTCTCTTTTGCAGGGAGAACCAACCTCTGCCCAGTCTATGGAGTAGACTTTCTGTATAGTTTCTGAATAAATTTGGTGTTCACTTTAAAAAAAAAAAAAAGGCTAAGATGGCGGTGTTTGGTTACCATGTACATAGACCTTGATGGAAGAGTGGGGAGCCATCTTGCAAAGAGAATGAAGCCCACCCTCTTGGGAAGGTGGAGCAACAAGATAGCAGGAGCCTGGGCTCTGATGTGACTCCGCAGAGCAGAGCTGTCTGACCCATACTTCATGGGAGAGAGAAATGAACTCTCCTCTCCACCCCATTTAGGTCCCAGTTATTTTGGGTCTCTCTGTTGCACACAGGCATTATGAATGATTTTCTCCTCCCCGCCCCCCCATGCTTCCCAGTTCTGCAGCCTCTCCCGCGTCCGCTTCTCAGGGCCCATCACTCACTCCTCCTCCTCCTCTGCCCCCTGCAGCCTCTGTTCCTTCCGCTGCTGTCGGCAGATGAGAATGCCGGTGGCGGCCACGGCTGTAGCAATAATAGCAGCGATGATGCCTCCAATGATGCCACCCGTGGCCCCTGCACCTGCTGTGTTGGGGGACTCTGTAAGGAGAGGGACAGCGTGAGGTCTGCAGGAGGAAGCCACAGTTCCTTATCCCACGCTACCTCCCCGCCCCAAGTCATCACCCACCTGTCTACTTCCTCTCCCATGGGCGAGGAACATTATTTCATTCAACTAATCCTCACTGAGCACAATTAAAGAGCATTGGTTGGGTGTTGGCCGTGGCAGATCAGAGAGAACAAACACACGAAGTCTCTGTCCCCATGGCACTGCGGTGCCGGTTGGGCAGGGCAGGCGACAGTGAACAAACCAAGACGGTATCTGCCATTTGGGTGGGAATAAGTGGCAGGGGATAGAACATAGAGTGCGGAAGGTGACAAGGAAGGGACAGAGGGACCCCCAGAGGCAGTCGGAGAGGGCCTTACTGTGAGGTGACATCTCAGCAAAGAGAGGGGTCGGGGCCGAGCCGTGAGAACGTGGGAACACTGCAGGGACAGGGAACAGCCACTGCAAAGGCTTTCTGGAAACTTCATTTTTAAGGACAAGCAGGGGACACCGTGGGACTGGGGCAGAATGAGGAGGGGGAGTTGGGCGATGAGAGGGGAGGAGATGGGGGGGGCGCTAAAAGGCAGAGAACTGGGGGGAATTGTGGTTTGGGGACGGAACCCCTCACTCATCACTGGGAATGGAATCTTCTCCAACCTAACAGGAAAGGGGGTTGAGCCGCTCACTGCTGCCTGAGTGCCTCTTCTTTGAGGCCCTTCCCATTTCCATTTCTCCCCATGTGCCTGTCCTAATGGTACAGTTATTGCAGCAATTAACTGTTTACTTGCCAATTTCCACACTAGACCGGGACTCCCCAGGGCCACCACGCGGTGGGTGTCGGCTGGATGCGTATAGACGTCCCCACATGGCACTCAAGGACCTAACCTATGCCAGGCGGACAAAACCCCCTGCCCCTGCCCTCCCTTTGCCAGGGGAGGGGTGGGCAGTGTAGGTGGCGGGGTACAGACAGTAAACAATGGAGGAAGTAACAAGTGACCTGCACACCAGCCCCACGATCCAGGAGAGGAGAGGAAGCTCCCCGGAGGATGTCTGCATCCCCGGACTGTGCGGCTGGCTCCCAAGCTCCCGTTCCACAGCCTGGCATGGAACCGGAATAGCGGAGTGATTGCTGTTCGGTCCACGCACACCCGTCATTATCCTAAAAACACTGCTATTCCTGTCGTCGCTGTGGGCTGCGCGCCCGCGGAAGGGCGGGGCTGAGTGTGCGCAGATCACCGCTGCGACCGCAGCGTCGCCTGGCACAGGGCTCCCCACAGAGTACGTGGCAGTCGGGGCTGGTTGAAGAACCGAACTTCTCAATCCCCTCCTGGCTGCTCAGCCTGCGCCGAGGGCATCACGTCCTTACTGAGTCCCACGACAGCCTTGTACGGCAGACATGAGCGCCAGCCCCGGGCGCTGGGGAGAGCAGAGGTGACCGGGTTTAAAGCCACTTCCGCTGCCCCTCACTGAGCCTAGAAGCTCAAGGACCCCCTTGGTCTTTGGTTTTCTTTTTTTCTTTTTTGAGACAGGGTCTTGCTTTGTGGCCCAGGCTAGAGTGCAGTGGCACCATCATAACTCACTGCAACCTCAAACTCCTGGGCTCAAGTGATCCTCCTAAGTAGCTGGGACTACAGGCACATGCCACCATGCCCAGCTAATTTTTTCTATTTTTGGTAGAAATGGGGTCTCGCTCTTGCTCAGGCTGGTCTCGAACTTCTGAGCTCAGGTGATCCTCCGGCCTCGGCCTCCCAGTGCTAGGACTACAGGCATGAGTCACCACTGCCCAGGCTGGTTCTTGGTTTTCTAGCTGGGGGAGGGGAGGGCCTTAGAGCTGCTGCTTCTCCCTCTGAATCACCGAAAACCCCCTCGGGCGCGGCCCAGGAGCAAGGCGTAGAAGAAAGAGGCTGGGAGAGGCCCACCACCAGGTGGGGAGAGGTGGGGCTTTCCTGTATCCCCAGCACACCCCTCCACCTGTCCCCGGCCAAGATCCTCAGCAACCTGGGTGGGGGGTCAGGTCTGAGCTGCCTCCAGAGGATGGTTCCCAGCCCTCAGCCCTCCCATTCCTTTGGGGGCCCAGGAACCAGCAGAGACCTTGCTGTCCCCAGCCCCTGCCCAGCCCCAGGGCCCAGGGAACCCAGTCTGGCCACTCATGCAGGGAAGCCTCTGTCCTGGGACCAGGAGTCCAAATGCCCCAGCCTCTGAGCCCTGAATCCCATGACCTGATTCTTAGTCCCATCGGCCTCGGGTTCTTAGACATCCACTGTGTCCTTCAAGTACCCTGGTGATCTGAGCCCCCAGCTGTCCCCAGTCCAAGCCCCACCAGGCTCCCATTCGCCCGGGCTCAGTTCATTTCTAGCCTGTGGCAGACACTCTCTCCCCAGGACCCAAGGAGGGGTCTGATGTATTACAAGACACCCCCGATGTTTTCCTCCAAGGCATTTATTAACTCCTGAGTGTCATGGGGCCAGGGGCAGGCCGGAGCCCAAACCAAGTCTCTGGGGGTCCACCCTGGATCCCACTACCGAGCTTGCCGGGGCCTCCCCTTCCCCACACAGCCCTGGAGACAGAAGTCCAGTGTGTGATGGCGCCTCCCTCCAAATCCCAGGAAAGTGGGAGGCAGCATTCCAACTCCAGTGTCGTCCAGACAAACAAGTCCAACCAGTCTGGAACCCTCGGCTGGCGTGGCCAGGGGGAGGGCGGGAGGGCTGTCTCTGTCTGTCTTCGGGTCACACATACAGTCACACGTAAACTGCCCGCCGTGAGATGAGGGAGCCATCCAGCTGCGACTCCATGTCATCTTCCAGTGCCAGGGATGGAGGCAACATGAGGCCTTCCTCTGCTTTCTCTTCTTCCTCCTCCTCCTCCTCCTCGTCCTTGCCATCTGGCCTCATGGGACCAGGAACTATTGGCGTCCAGAAGATCGGGCCCCCGTTCCCATACACCTGAGTTTTCGGATCGTAGGATCCCCCGATGTCGCCTCCATCTCCTCTTGCTGCTCCTCCTCCTCCTCCTCCGGGGCTCTTCCTCTTCCTCCTCACCCTCAGCAGGATGAAGGCCAAGGCCCCCCCAGCCAGAAGCAGCAGCACCAGCAGCGCCCCCCCCACGGCCCCCCACACCAGTGGACCCATGTCTCGGGGCGAGGCCCTCGGGGTGTCTGAGGAGAGAGAGAAGGAGGGGTGAGAGAGAGAGAGAGAAATGGCGACACAAGGTCACAAGGACAGATCGAGGGTGAGGGTGGGTCACAGAGGGAGTGACTCTGCCTGGGCAGAAGAGTGGAGGAGGAGGAGGGGAGAGGAGGGGAGAGGAGGAGGAGGAGGAGGCAGCAGGAAGGGAGAGCCCACCCGAGACCCCTTCATACAGGCTGGGCACTTTGGGCCAGGAGGCGTTGCCAACTGGTGGCTCCCAGATGTGTGTCCTCACATCTGCACAGTATCTTTCAAAAACCGCAAGCCAACATTTCAAAAATCGGGTGATTTCACCTAAACATCCAGATTTCTTTTAGGGGAAAAAGAACCCAGATCTGGCAGCACCGAACTCTCATCTGGGGATCGGCTGTAGCTGGGTGGAAGCTGGCTGTTTGGAATAGCACAGATCTGGCCACCAGGTCACTTGTGGAGACCCTGGGGGCACCTGAGTTTGCAGCAGCCCCCTCTAAACACGATGTGGGCCCTCCCAAAAGCTCCAAGATCAGGGTCACAGAATCTCAGGGCGGAGGACAGCTGGATTTGAGCACGAGGCTGTCTGATCCCAGGGCTCTTTGTGCTTTGAGAGAGGAGCACCGAGGAGGGCCAGGAGCCTCCCGATGATGACTCCAGGAGCAGCTGGGAGCACCTGATCCACGTGGTGTGGCCACCTGCTCTCCGGGCCATGCATCCCCAGCACGTAAAACAAACCCACTGTCCCGACTTCCTTAGTGCTACCTGCAGTGGCTAAGTGGGTGGTGGGGGCCGTCTGTGGGAGGTGGGGAGCACCAACGAGACGAGGGTGGGGGCTCCTGGGCCACATATCAGCGCCAGGGACACACGCCAGTGCAACGGGAACCAATCCCGGTTCCCCGCACACCCTGCCCACCCCCCTGCATGCAGGGCCTGACTGGGAGAGACAGGGGGCTTCGCTGCCACCTGCCCCCACACTGCACCTCTACACACAGCAGGGGCCGGGACCCCCGCTCCTAAGGGGCATCTGTTTCTGGTGTTTACAATCAGGGGCCCTTGACTCAGCAGGCCGGCAAATCAGTTTAGTGACTCACACGCAGCATTAAAAAAAAAAGTAAAATAGAATCTTTTTCAGGGGGTTTCTATGTTTACAGCTATACATCAGGTTCAAGTGTGAAACTGACTTTTCTATGTACCAGGAGTGCGGATCAGTGACGTCTGGAATCCGGTTTGAGCTCAGGCCAAGAATGCTCGCCTGTGTCTGGAGGTGCTGTCGGTGTTTTGGGGCTCATGGCTGAGTCTGCTCACGTGCCTGGGTCGAAAGTCCTTTGAGTCTCCCTGAGGACATGTCTGTCCCGAGGTGCCATGTGTGTGCCTATGTGTGCACCAGTGTGAACCCCAAACCATGTCTTTGTGACAGTGTGTCCCAGTCCGTGTGTGCCCAGGAATGTGGGCTTGTGGCTCAGAGACCCCCTGAGAGGGCTGCCTGTTGGGCCAGTCACTGCCTGCGACTCAGGCGCATATCTTTGTGATGATGATTTGACTATGGGTGGGCCTGGTGCGCCTTGACCGAGTGCCTGTGTGTCTGTGGGTCTCCCTGCTCGTGGGGTGGTGATGGTGTCTGTGTCCTGCAGTGGGCAGGGGACAGCTGCTCGGGTGTGCGCCAGGGTAGAGGTTAGGGCTGTGTTTCCAGTTCGGCGTCTTGCCAGGTGAGCGGAGCGGACACTCCTCTGGGCGTACCTCCGAGGGCAGGGACCGTGTCTCGGTCACCATTGTATTCCCAACCTCAAGGACACTGCCTGGCAAAGAGGAAACCTCAACATACTTGGCAGATGACGATCTGTTGGCTGAGAATCTCTATAACAGAGTTTCTGGAAGAGTTTCAGGAGGACGTGCTCCTCCGGAAGGCCTTTGAGCCTACTGCTGAGTCCCTGTGTGTGAGGGGTGATGATCCTGCGTGTATAATCACTGCTGTCATTTTGCTTCCAGTGTGTCTGTGTGTCCCTCCGCATGTGTGTTTATGCACATCTATCAGATGCGCCGAGAGAGGCCAATCGTCTCTCTGGGTTTGTTGCATGTCACAGTATTTCCAATAGGTATGTCCTAGCTCCCTGCTGAGTGTCTGAATTCCAGAAGAGGGGTCTGTTTTCCTTTGGGTGTCCCTGTCAAGTGTGTATTGTGACATTATGTCTCAGGAAGGGGGTCTGCTTCCCTCCGTCTCTGGGCGTCTGCCTGCATGATGGGGACAGCCCATGTCTGCGAGTTTGTCCCCACATCTCGGGTCATGTTTCTGAGGGCCTCTGTCCCTGCCCACCCAGACCATGTTTTTATGACGTGTGTTGGCACAGGCCCGCTGCATGGACGGGCACCCTGGGACGGTGTTTCTAAGAATGGTTCTGTCCAGGTATGTGTGACATCCCTTGGGCTCTGGCTGGGCGTCACCTGGCTTTGTTCAGTCCGTCTTGGCCAGGGCCACTGCTCTCCTGGGTGCGTGCCTGGGTGACCGTAGGTTTGGGCGTGTGGGGTTACGTCCTAGGCAAGTGTCTGGATTCGGACGCATCTGCGGCAGGGTTTCCCAGCACAGGGTGTGTCTCTGCGGATGCCAGACCTGCCTGCTGTGGCTCTGACATGAGGGGTCTCTGGCCCCAGCCCTAGGGTCCACGTCTCTCTCTGTTTCAGGGCATAGGGCCCTGTACGGTCCCTGCCTCCCTCTAGGCGTGCGCGCTTTACAGTTGTGATTTCCACCCTGGCCTTTTCCTCTCCGGCTACGGGCCTTGGGCCTGGTTGTTTCTGAATGGGGACCAGGGAGCTGTCTGTGACTCCATGGCTGCGTGTCTGTCACAAGCTGGAGCCTGTGGCAGCTTCCCTGACCTCTCCCCGAAGACCCTTCCCAGGCCTCAAGCCCTAGACTCTGCTGCCCACGCCTACCCTGTCACCCCAAATCCAGACCCTGGCCCGAGGCATGGAGGAAAAGCTAAACCGTCCTCCCCTCCTGTCATCGAGGCGGGTCTGACTCCAACCCCAGGTCGGCGGCACAGCCTCCCCAACCCCATGCAGCGCCCAAACCCGGAGGAATGAAGGAAGGAACTGGGGAGCAGGCCAGGATCACACGCGGACCCCAAGACCCCCTTACCTCGGACGAAGACAATCTGCTCGGCGTGGCCGGTGCCCACGGCATTGGTGACGGTGCAGATAAAGGTGGTGTTGACCAGTGTGTCCACCGAGTGGATGATCAGCTGGGGGCCTTGGGCCACTGCTGAGGCCGGGAAGACACCTGAAGTCCTGGAGGGGTGTGGGGTCAGGTGAGGGGGATGCTAGGGTTGGCAGTGAGCACAGGCCTGGTCCCTGATGTTGACACACCCTCAGGAGCCAGGCTCCAGGGACCCAACCTACCCCCAGAGACCCTGCAGGACTGCAGGCTTCCTCCATCCTGGCCTCGGTAGTTCAGGCCCCAGGGACCCCTCTCTCATGACAAAGGGGTCCAGGCCCCTAGCCCCTCCTCTCTGAGACCCAGGGGTCCAGCCCCAGCCCCTCCTCCCTCAGACACAGTGGTCCCAGCCCCAGCCCCTCCCCCAGCCCCCGGGTCTACTTGACTCACGTGCTCCAGTCATAGCCTGTGGGCTCTGGGTTGCTGCGGACGTCACAGTTGAGGGTGGCCTCACCACGGCCGAGGTACCAGTTGTCATCATAGCCAGAGATGGAGACCTCAGGTGGATCTGGGGGAAGTGGGGGGACTGGCTTAGGGCGGCAGAGAATCCCAGACAACCAGGAATCCTAACGACATGGGGTGGGCTGGCAGGAGGGGCACCAGTAGGGACTGTCTGGGGCAAACCTGTCCAGGCCGTGTATGCTGCGGCCAGTATAATATAGACACTGTCCAGGGAAACCACTATGGATAATTTTGAGGGAGTCATTGCTCAGTGCAGGCCGTGCCTGGGGAAGCCACTGCAGATAAATCGGCATAGACGATGCTCAGGGTGCACATGTTGGCACATGACGGACATTGCCTAAGGGAGCTGGTGTAGATGTGGCTTGGGAATGTGGGCACACAAAGGCATCACCTGGGGAGCCAGCACAGACCACACTGAGTTGGGACCGTGGGGTCCATTTGGACAGTGACAGAAGAGCTGGTTACGTTAATATCTGACGGTCTGTGTGAAGAGTGCTGGGGAGCCTCTGAGATTCGGGGGTGTCAGGAACCAACAGGGCCCAGAGGGGCCAAGGTCAACAACATTGTGGATCAGGGACTGGGATAGAGAACCCAGGGGAGTCATGATAGTGCCCAGGGAAGCTGATTTAGACAGTATGGCAAGGTGTGGGCAGTTGGGCTGTTGGGTTGGGCAGTGTACACTATGGCCCAGGGTAGTTGATACAGACAGGGAGCCGTGTCAACTGGGGTCCATGGGAGCCAGAAAATACAATGTTGGGGGCAGCTGCTTGCTGGTAAACCAGCTCTACAGGGAAAAAAGCCCTAGTTTGTAGTGTTTGCCAATTTCCTTGGTATAAATATTCCACCATGACTGAATTTAAATGACCAACAAGTCTTCACTGGATGCGGAATTGGGAAGAAATGTATACAATTGGCTCTTGCAAGCCCATCCCAGCTTACCACTGATTGGGAGCAGCATGGCAAGAGCCCAGTGAAGCCAGTGTAGACGAGAAGGGGGAAGTACGTAGATGTTGCCCACGGAGGCCAGTGTAGACAATGGGCAGGAAGGCAGTGAAGAATTTGGCCCAAGAGAACCAATGTAGACAACATTCAGGGACAGTGTAGACAGTATTGTAGGGGTGGGGTCACCTCCTGGCGCACTCACAGCGCACGGAGAGGGTCACAGGCAGCAGGACTGGCTCCTTGAAGCTCTCGTGCTCCACTTTGCAGGTGACCTTGGCACCATCTGCTTGGCCCAAGGGTACCAAGGTGAAGCGGCTGGTGACGGTGACTGTGCCAGGCTGGGGCCCTGGTGCCGGGCTCTCTTTGGACTCCCCATCCAGGGGCGACAACCAGGAGATTCGGGCAGGCGGGCGGCCCCCTGTGGAGACGCAGCGGGCCACGGGAACAGGATCCAGGCTGAGTGTGACTTCCTGTGCCTCAGCGTGGTTCTGGGGCTCGGCTGCAGAGAGATCAGAGGGGTGTGTATCACTCCTGGCCTACGGTCATTCAACAAACACCTTGGCAGTGGAGCAGAGCAGTTAGGCCCCCACTGCCTGGGTTCAGATCCTGGCTCTGCCGCTTGGCCCTGGGCAAGTCATTTTGCAACTCTGTGCCTCAGTTTCCCCCTTTAAAATAGGGATAATAAAAGTCCCCACCCCATAGGATTGCTGTGTGGATTAAATAAATTGATACAAGCCAGGCACAGTGGCTCACACCTGCAATCCTAGCACTTTGGGAAGCCGAGGCAGGAGGATTGCTTGAGGCGGGAAGTTCGAGACCAGCCTGGGCAACATAGAGAGACTGTGTCTTTATTAAATTGGGAAAAAAAAAAAAACCAAAACCAGGCCAAAGCCGAATAATGTGGTTCAAAGGTCCAGCTGAAAGGCCCCTGTTTCTTTTCCTGTAGTCACCATTAGATTGTGCTACCGGAAGTGTGATAAAGGCGACAGATTCGCAAAGCTGGTCAGTTTTTTTGCCCTTTCCACCCCATCCTCCTGGAAAACATGGAAAAATATTAGGGGCAAAAAACCAAAAACAAACCTCTAAGAGGGGCCTCGTGTTACAAAAGGGGGCCCGTTCAAAGCTGTCTTGCTCTTGCCTGTAAACTCGCCTCGCCCTTCCTCAATAAACCTCGGGTCCCACTGGCCCTTGCTTTTGATGTGTCCGGTCATTCTTCGGCCAAGAGGACGCCACAGAGAAAAAACCAAAAAACACAAACCTCCAGAGGAAGAGCAACTCATGGTCACTGATGTGCGTCCCTAACCCAGACTGTCCCCTGAGCTCTGAGAGTCACGGCTCTCGCTGCCTGCAGCGCCTGGTGCATGGCATTAAACCGTCTCTTGAACAGAACAAACCTCTGCTCAAGGAGACAGATGTTTGGGAAGGGAGGCGAGGAGACGAGCTGTGCTTTGCATGATGGAAAACAACTGATTTCTGGGCCCCTTGGCGAGGGACACATTTACCCAGGACCAGTCCTGGGGGGGGGGTGGCCTTATCAAACCCCCTGGGGCTGAGAAGGGGAAACTAGAGCATCCAGAATGTCGTGGCTTCTGGGACGTTGCCAGGGGACCGTGGGATCCCAGGGGATTTCCAAGATTTGGTAATAGGCCGGGTACGGTGGCTCACACCTGTAATCCTAGCACTCTGGGAGGCCGAGGCGGGAGGATCGTTTGACCTCAGGAGTTCGAGACCAGCCTGAGCAAGAGCGAGACCCCATGTCTACTAAAAAAATAGAAAGAAATTAATTGGACAACTAAAAAAACTAGAGAGAAAAAATTAGCCGGGTGTGGTGGCATATGCCTGTACTCCCAGCTACTCAGGAGGCTGAGGCAGGAGGATCTCTTGAGCCCAGGAGTTTGAGGTTGCTGTGAGCTAGGCTGATGCCACGGCACTCTACAGCCTGTGCAACAGAGTGAGACTCTGTCTCAAGAAAAAAAAAAAGACCATCCTTCAAAAAACCATCTACCCTACATCTTCCCCACCTCGCCAAGTGGCTAGGCTAGTCATCCTCCTGCTAGAGCCACAAAGTTGGGGTCTTTTTTTTTTTTTTTTTGAGACAGAGTCTCATTCTGTGGCCCAGGCTAGAGTGCCGTGGCGTCAGCCTAGCTCACAGCAACCTCAAACTCCTGGGCTCAAGCGATCCTCCTGCCTCAGCCTCCCGAGTAGCTGGGACTACAGGCATGTGCACAATGCCCGGCTCATAGTGTCTATATCTTTTTAGTTGGCCCCTTAATTTCTTTCTATTTTTAGTAGACACGGGGTCTCACTCTTGCTCAGGCTGGCCTCAAACTCCTGACCTTGAGCAATCCGCCCGCCTCGGCCTCCCAGAGTGCTAGGATTACAGGCATGAGCCACCAGGCCCAGCCGGCTGGGGTCTTTTTGATCCTCCTTCCTCCCTAGCTGAAGGACAAGCCCGGTGCCTACCATCTCCTAAAAGCATCTTTACGCCACCCACTTTCCCCTACCCCCACTGCCACGTCCCTCTTGCAAACCCATGCCTCCCCTCGCCTGCAAGCCCTGCTTCCTTCTACCTGTGTCCACGCCCCCCGCCGCCTGTGGCTCCCCACATGGCCGCCAGTCATCTTTTTATAAAGCTCACAATCTGACCGGGGCTCTCGTGTGGTCTGACAGCTCCATGGCCCCTAAAGCTGCAGCGGATCACCCAGCCCCCGCGTGGGGTCACTCAACCCTGGCCTGTCCTCGCCGCCTCCTTTCCATTCCTGTTAACACGCCAAGCTCATGCCACCTCCCAGCTTTACCATGTACCATCCCCTCTGTTCGCACATCTGCTCCTCTGCTGTGTCTGCAGGTGGCTCCTTCTTACATTTCTGGACTTGACCGAGATGGCTTCCCTGACCATTCTACCTAACTTGGGCAACCAAGACCCTTACGTCTAAGCCATTACCTCCTGCCTGGACTTCAGCAGCTCCCCCCCAACGTGGTCTCCCTGCCTCTGCACTTGCCCCGCTCCCCCCAACACCTGTGAAAACCCAACCCAGGTCACATCTCACTGCTGCTCAGAACCCACCAGAGCTCTCGTTCTCCCAGGGCAAAAGCCAACATCTTCACATGGTCCACGAGACTGTCGGTGATCTGTATAACCCTCACCTCCCGGACTTAGTCTCTAGCCACGCTGACTTCTTTCCTGGCCCTCAAACATTCCAGGTGTGCCCTGCCCCAGGGCCTTTGCACTTACCATTCCCTCTGCCTGCAACTCTCTCCTCTTAGACATTTGCAGGGCTCCCCCCCCTCCTTCTAGTTTTGGTTCAAATATCACCAGACTTACTAGCTAAAACCTGCCCCCCTCCAACTTCCATGGCACCTATAACTGCCTGACTTACTCTTTTATTTTCCTTCTATTATCTATTCTCTGACAGACCACCGAGAAGGTCAAACTCACAGCTGATGCCGAGAGAGAAACAGACATGCAAGGGGGCACCCTCCCCACCGCACCCCACCCCACTCACCTATGGCTCTGAGCCAGGTCACCCCATTGAGGGAGCCCTTGGGGAAGGTGGCAAACTCGCAGGTGTAGTTGCCCTCGTCCTCCACTGTCAGTCCCCGGAGGGCCAGCGTGGCGTCCCGCAGCTCCACCTTGGTGCCTTGCCCGGCCCCGGTGCTCTGCCCAGCGGCGACGAAGGACAGCCGCTCACTGCCGGGCTGTGGACTGGGAAAGCTGGGACCGAACTTAGGGTGTAAGGTGGCCACATTCTGGCTGACCCCGGCGGCATCCAGTCGCTGCCAGATTACCAGTGACACTTCCACTTTGGAGGTGGGTGGCAGCAGGTGGCAAGGCAGCTCCACAGTGCCCCCTAGGTAGCCTTGTACCTCAGGTGGCATTTGAACATCCTGGGCTCCTGGGGAGAGAGGAAAGAGAGAGGTCAGGTGGAAGAAGGACCCAGACACCTCTAGGCCAGGCAGGGCCATCACTGAGGGGGCCCCAGAGGGACCTGCAGGCCCCAGATGCAATGTAGGTGACTTCACAGGCTCCTGATTCCAAATAGTATTTTGGGGCTGGCGCAGTGGCTCATGCCTGTAATCCTAGCACTTTGGGAGGCCGAGGTGGGAGGATCCATTGAGTCCAGGAGTTTGAGGTTGCTGTGAACTATGATAACACCACTGCACTCTACCCAGTGCGACAAAGTGAGACACTGTCTTTAAAAAAAAAGACATTTTTGGGGAAAACCAGGGGAAATCTGAGTCTGGACCAAATTACATATCATATCATTATGGAATTACTGTTAATATTCTTAGATGTGATAATTAAATTGTGGTTAGGCACAGTATCTTTTTCCTAGAAAATACAGAGTTGAAATGTCCCATCTGTAACGTACTCTCAAATGGTCCACTAAAAACCAAAGAATGTCAGCCCCTGTCAGCTCTAGGCAGGGCTCCAGGCCATTCTTCCTACCTGTAGCTGTATGTTGAAAATTTTATGATAAGATGTTTAGGGGAAAAAAAGAATCCTCTGAAAATAAATGAATAAAAAATAAGTCTTTTGCAAAATAAATTTTAAAACATTTAAAGTGCGAGGATAGACTTCATTTCCACTCCCTCACAATAATATACTTTCTCTCACCTTTCTATGAAACCTATAGTCCTCTCTACATATTTTTTAACAGCTTTATCGAGAAATAACATCTCTATTGAGAAGTAAAACATATTATTATTATTATTTTTTTTTTTGAGACAGAGTCTCACTCTGTTGCCCGGGCTAGAGTGCTGTGGCATCAGCCTAGCTCACAGCAACCTCAAACTCCTGGGCTCAAGTGATCCTCCTGCCTCAGCGTCCTGAGTAGCTGGGACTACAAGCACATGCCACCATGCCCAGCTAATTTTTTCTATTTTTAGTAGAGACGGAGTCTCACTCTTGCTCAGGCTGGTCTCAAACTCCTGACTTCAAGTAACCCTCCTGCCTCAGCCTCCCAGAGTGCTAGGATTGCAGGCGTGAGCCACCACGCCTGGCCAAAACATACTATTTTTTAACAGCTTTATTGAGAAATAAATAAATCTCACAGAATTCACACACTTAAAGTATACAACTTGGCCGGGCACGGTGGCTCACACCTGTGATCCTAGCACCCTGGGAGGCCAAGGCGGGAGGATTGTTTGAGCTCAGGAGTTCGAGACCAGCCTTAGCAAGAGCAAGACCCCATCTCTACTAAAAATAGAAAGAAATTAGTTGGACAACTAAAAACATATAGAAAAATTTAGCCAGGCATGGTGGCGCATGCCTGTAGTCCCAGCTACTTGGGAGGCTGAGGCAGGAGGATCGCTTGAGCCCAGGAGTTGGAGGTTGCTGTGAGCTAGGCTGACGCCACAGCACTCTAGCCCAGGCAACAGAGTGAGACTCTGTCTCAAAAAAAAAAAAAAAAAAAAATTAAAATTGAATAAAGTGTACAACTCAATGGCTTAAAGTATATTCACAAGTTGCGCAACCCTCACCACAGTCAAGCTTAGGGCATTTTTATAATCCCCACAAGAAAGCCCCATACTCCTAACCGCCAGTCTACTTTCTGTCTGTGTGGATTTGCCTATTCTGGACATTCCATAGATTACAATACGTGGCCTTTCGTGCCTGGCTCCTTTCCTGTAACACCGTGGTCTCGAGGTTTCTCATGTGCAGCATGTTATCATTGCCACTGTCGTATTTAAGGCCGAATCATGTTCCACTGCAGGCATGGACCACATTTTGTTTACCCATTCAACCACTGATGGACATTGGGGTTGTTTCTCCCTTTTGGCTCAGATGAATAAAGCTGCTATGAACATTCTAGTACAAGTTTATGTGTGAACCTACATTTTCATTTCTCAGCCTATTTTTTTTTTTTTTTAATAGAGATGGGGGTCTCGCTCTTGCTCAGGCTGGTCTCGAACTCCTGACCTCAATCGATCCTCCTGCCGCAGCCTCCCAAGTAGCTGGGACTACAAGCATGTGGCACCATGCCTGGCTAATTTTTTTTTCTATATATATTTTTAGTTGTCCAGCTAATTTCTTTCTATTTTTAGTAGAGATGGGGTCTTGTTCTTGCTCAGGCTGGTCTCAGACTCCTGACCTCAAGTGATCCTCCCACCTCGGCCTGCCATAGTGCTAGGATTACAGGCGTAAGCCACCGCACCTGTCCTCTCAGGCTGTTTTTTCTTTTCTCACTTTTAATAAAAACAGGAACAAGGATGAGTGTTTCTCTGCTGTGCAAGACAGTACAGGGTAGTGAGCGAGGACGCAGACTTGGTGGGTTCGAATCCTGGCTCTGCCGCACATTGGCTGTGTGACCTTGCAGAAGTCGCTTAACTGCTCTGTGCTCAGTTTCCCGAGCTATAAAGTTAGGATAATAACAGAGCTCACTTCCCAAGGGCTGTTAAAAAAGGATGAAAGAA